>JAODAL010023749.1:0-62019 GCA_025379985.1 Phyllomedusa bahiana
TAGGGGATAACTATCGTCCCTGGTATCACCCTTTTTTAATCCCTTTGTGACCCATGATCATCCTCCCCGTAGATACTACTTACCTGTGTATCTAGGCCAGGTGTAATACCTCGCTACCCGATGTCCTAGCCTGCGTATTATACTATCTGCTCAGCCTGTGTATCTAGGCCTAGTATGTGTAATACTCTCTGCTGACCCGATGTATCTATGCCTGCCGTATGATACTATCTGCTCAGCCTGTGTATCTAGGCCTCGTCTGTGTAATACTCTCTGCTGACCCGATGTATCTATGCCTGCCGTATGATACTATCTGCTCAGCCTGTGTATCTAAGCCTAGAATGTGTAATACTCTCTGCTGACCCGATGTATCTATGGTATCTATGCCTGCTGTATGATACCATCTGCTCAGCCTGTGTATCTAGGCCTCGTCTGTGTAATACTCTCTGCTGACCCGATGTATCTATGCCTGTTGTATGATACTATCTGCTCAGCCTGTATATCTAAGCCTAGTATGTGTAATACTCTTTGCTGACCTAATATATCTACCTCTATCAGGTAAGAGTATCTGCTGACCTTATGGGGAAAATAAGTATTGGATACACTGGCGAGTTTGCAAGTTTTCCCACCTGCAAAGAATGGAGAGGTCTGTAATTTTTATCGTAGGTTCACTTCAACTGTGAGAGACAGAATTTAAAAACAATCCTTAAAATCCCATTGTATGATTTCTAACTAATTAATTTGCATTGTTTGCATGAAATAAGTATTTGATCCCCGGTCAACCAGTAAGAATTCTGGCTCTCACAGACCTTTTAGTTTTTCTTTAAGAAGCCTCCTACTCTACACTCATTACCTGGATCAATTGCATCTGTTTGAAGTTGTTACCTGTATAAAAGACACCTGTCCACACAATCCATCAATCACACTCCAACCTCTCCACCGTGGCCAAGACCAAAGAGCTGTCTAAAGATACCAGGGACAAAATTGTAGACCTGCACAAGGCCGGGATGGGCTACAGGACAATAGGCAGCAGCTTAGTGAGAAGGCAACAACTGTTGGCGCAATTATTAGAACATGGAAGAAACACAAGATGACTGTCATCCTTCCTCGGTCTGGGGCTCCAAGCAAGATCTCACCTCGTGGGGTAAGAATGATTTTGAGAAAGGTCAGGAATCAGCCCAGAATTACACAGGAGGACCTACAATCCTGCAGGGCACAGAAGGTCCCTCTGCTCCCCCAGCACATGTCCAGGCCTGTTTGAAGTTCCCCAATGACCATCTGGATGATCCAGAGGAGGCGGGAGAAGGTCATGTGGTCAGAGGAAACCAAAACAGAACTTTTTGGTATCAACTCCACTCGCTGTGTTTGGAGGAAGGTGGTTGAGCCCAACCCCAATAACACCGTCCCAGCCATTAAGCATGGGGGGGGGGGGGGACAACAAAAAAACTTTGGGGAGGCTTTTCTGCAATGGGGAGAGGATGACTGCACTGTATTGAAGGGAGGGTGGATGGGGCCATGTATTGTGAGACTTTGGCCAACAACCTCCTTCCGTCAGCAAGAGCATTGAAGATGGGTCGTGGTTGGGTCTTCCAGTAGGACAATGACTCGAAACACACAACCAGTTCAACTACAGAGCGGCTCTGTAAGAAGTATTTCAAGGTCCTGGAGTGGCCTGGCCAGTGTCCGGACTTGAACCCAATGGAAAATCTTTGGAGGGAGCTGAAACGCAATGTAGCCCAGCGAAGCCCTGAAACCTGAAAGATCTGGAGAAGATCGGTATGGAGGGGTGGGCCAACATCCCTGCTGCAGTGTGTGCAAACCTGGTCAAGAACTACAGGAAACCTCTGACCTCTGTAACTGCAAACAAAGATTTCTGGACCAAATATTAAGTTATGTTTTTCTGTTGTATCAAATACTGATTTCATGTAATAAAATCCAAATTAGTTATTAAAAATTATACAATGTGATTTTCTGGATTTTTCTAGATTCTAGTCTCTCACAGTTGAAGTGAACCTAGGATACAAATTACAGACTTCTCCATTCTTTGTAGATGGGAAAACGTGCAAAATCGCCAATGTATCCAATACTTATTTTGCCCACTGTAAGCCTATTTTTTGTGATACAGTCTGTTGACTTGCTGTACTTAGGCCTTACGTGTCATGATGTCTGCTGAGCTCCTGTATCTTAAACTATCACACGTGGTTCTATTTCCAGATCTAGTGTATCTAAGCCTGCCACGAGTGACACTGTCTGCTGAGCCACTGTATCTAAGTTTCATGTATGATACTGTCTGCTGAATAGATGTATCTCAGACTGATGTATGACACCAACTGCTGACCCTATGTATCTAAGCCTTTTATGTTCGTTACAGTCTTTAAGCCAATTCAGGATTGTCATATGTGATACTGTCGGCTGAGTTGCTGTATCTAAGCCTAACGTGTGATACTGTCTGCTGACCCAGTGTATCTACTTTTAGTATATGATACCATCTGCTGACTTTATGTATCTCAGCTGTACCAAAGCTCTGTATCTAACCCTATCATCTGTTATATAAGGGGCAGAAATATTGTATCCAAGCCTTTTAAGTGTGATACTCCCTGCCGAATCTCTATGTAATGTGTGATACTGTCTGCTAAGGTGATGTATAGAGGTGGTCGGGACTCTCCCATAGACATGAACAGGAGTTCCGATTACAGCCAAGCATCGATGACATTCATGTCTATGGGAGAGTCATGACCACCTCTGTGTCCAGGACTCAGGGCTTGTATAGGAGATAGGTCGGGTCACATCTCCTCAATCTGCACCTATCAGACAATGATGACACATCTTAGCGATACGTCCTTAACATCTGTAGTGAGACAACCCCTTTAATTAAACCAGGAGGGTAAGGCTATGTTCACACGGCTGATTTTGATGCTTATTTTGGAGTGTATTAGATGCGTAATTGAATACAATAGAAAACGACTGTGGAACACATCCCATGGATCACAATGTAAAATCAAGTCATTTTACTTGAGTATTTTTGGCGTCTACTGTAAGGGCGACATGCCCCATTAGGGCTGCACCATTTTTTGGGTGTATTTTGCACCAAAAAACTGTTGACACCGTATTCTCTATATAAATGAACTGTCGTACACCAAAACTACCGTATACACTCGAGTATAAGCCGAGTTTTTCAGCACAAAAAATGTGCTGAAAAATGTCCCCCGGCCTATACTCGAGTCACTGTCGGCGCTCGGGTGCTGCGATGGCCCGGGCGCCGACAGGGACGCTTCAGTTATATGCGACTCCTCAGGGAGCGCATATAACTGACGGCCGAGTATAGCCGACAGTGTCCGGGCGCTGCGGTGGTCCGGGCGCTGTCAGCGATCTCTTCCCCTGTATGCGACTCCTCCGGAGCGCATACAAGTGAACAGATACCACTGCGGAGCAGAGAGCGAGTGCTCCGTGCTCCGCAGTGGACTCCGGGCGGCCGC
This sequence comes from Phyllomedusa bahiana, assembly GCA_025379985.1. NCBI lineage: Eukaryota > Metazoa > Chordata > Amphibia > Anura > Hylidae > Phyllomedusa > Phyllomedusa bahiana. The sequence goes on from JAODAL010023749.1 coordinate 3,474, forward strand.
AGAGTTTCCGGCACAGGCAGCGCATATCATCACGCTGCGTGTGCGGCCTGATGACATTACCCGCCTGTGCCGAGAAGACAGAGGAGAGCGCGCGGGAGACGGAGCAGCGGGGAGCGAGGTAAGTGGGTTTTTTTTGTTTTAAAAGCCTACCTATACCTGCCTAGGGGGACCTATACCTGCCTAGGGGGACCTATACCTGCCTATACCTGCCTATAGCCTGCCTAGGGGACCTATACCTGCCTATACCTGCCTATACCCTGCCTATACCTGCCTATAGCCTGCCAAGGGGACCTATACCTGCCTATAGCCTGCCTAGGGGACCTATACCTGCCTATAGCCTGCCAAGGGGACCTATACCTGCCTATACCTGCCTATAGCCTGCCTAGGGGACCTATACCTGCCTATACCCTGCCTAGGGGACCTATACCTGCCGATACCCTGCCTATACCTGCCTATAGCCTGCCTTGGGGACCTATACCTGCCTATACCTGCCTATAGCCTGCCTTGGGGACCTATACCTGCCTAGACCTGCCTATAGCCTGCCTAGGGGGGCCTATACCTGCCTATAACGACCTTTATCTGCCTATAACCTGCCTAGGGGGGGGGATCTATACCTGCCTATAATGACCTATACCTGCATATACCCTGCCTAGGGGGACCTATACCTGCCTATAACGACCTATACCTGCCTATGGGGGTAATTACCTGCCTATAACCTGCCTATTAGGACCTATATCTGCCTATAACGACCTATACCTGCCTATAACCTGCCTATGGGGGGCAATTAACAGCCTATAACCTGAATATGGGGGACATTAAACTGCATAAACCTGCCTATGGGGGACATTAAACTGCCTATACCTGCCTATGGGGTACATTAAACTACCTATACCTGCCTATATCTGCCTATGGGGGACATTAAACTGCCTATACCTGCCTATAACTGCCTATGGGGGACATTAAACTGCCTAGGTAATTTTATTGGTATCTATTTTTATTTTTAAAATTCACCACTATCCGCTGCGTTTTCCACCCTAGGCTTATACTCGAGTCAATAAGCTTTCCCGGTTTTTGTGGCAAAAGTAGGTGCCTCGGCTTATACTCGAGTATATACGGTAGATGCATTTGACACTTTTGAATGCACCTAAAGTAGGTGAATCAGATATGCTAGCAATGATGTGCTATGCGCCCTTTTTTTGGTATACGCCTAAATTAGGCGCATTGAATATGCTATACAGGGAATTCCACATGACAAATTTTTGACAGGTTTATTTTTTCAGGCGCATTATACACTCATTTAATGCGCCTTTAAACTGATGTGGAAAAAAACATACAGAAAATGGGACATTACTTACTCAAAAAAACACTCCAGTTCTTTGGGGCTTGTTCACAGCTCAATGGCTGAACTAACATGAAAACATACAGAAAATGGGAGTAAGTAATGTCCCATTTTCTGTCGTTTTTTCTGTAAAATTGTTAGTGTAGGGACTCACAAGACATGAGGAGCCGTGAAGAGGCTTGTGAGCTTGTGTTATGGGGCCCCATTACCAACTAATACCTCATATTTAATATTTTTCCAGTATGTCCTTTTTTATTTGCCCAACAGTGCTGGGGAGCAGAGTGTGCCAGTGTTGTGTTGGACACTTAGAAAATGCTGGGCAGCCCGCCTGGTCTAATAGTATGGGTGTCACTAATAGGTTGTAAGCCAGCACGGTGCACCACACGTATCTATGTTTATGGCACACTTTTGTATCGCCTTATTATATGCAATTGTAGTACCAGCAACCACCTCCCTCATGCCCTGAGGTTGTATGAGTGGTTGTTTCATTGCTTACTTTGCATCTGTGCAATCTCCCCATGCATTATACTGCGGCTTTTCTGCATGCTGGTGTGAATAGGTGTTAAAGATGGTGTGCAGTTTTTCATCTTGCTCAAGCAATTAGCTGCACATGTGATCTTTTTCCCAGTCAGCATAAATGTCAGAGTTGCTAGCTACTGGGTTCATGTTAGTTCAGCCATTGAGCTGTGAACAAGCCCCAAAGAACTGGAGTGTTTGTTTTTTTTTAAACTGATGTGGAAGCGCCACTTTTCTGACAAGTCGCCCTAAGTGTCTACAAATAATTGACGTGTCAATTGTTTGAGGCGGTTTATGCGCTGGCGATACAGAAGTATTGAGTAGGAGGCAGAAATCTGCCTCACGCAGTCCGCATCATTGTTCAAACTGCGCAGTTGCAAGCGCGGAATTTCCAAAAACTGCTTTTTCAGCGTCGAAAACCAGTCGTGTGAACTTACCGTAAGTCTATCACGGAGCACATCGTATACCTTGTTGGAAAGTCACATGGTTAATTAACCACCAATTGGAGAAGTCATAAAAGTCTATAAGAAAACATTAAAGGGTCGTTCACACGGCTTATTTTGGGACGTATTTCAGTCCGTAATTACGTGCTGTACTGTATGGATTCCGTCTCCTCTCCCCGCTCGGCGAATCCGCCCGGGGGGGGGGGGGGGGATAAGTGACATGTTCATTATCCCGGCGAGATACGCGCCGTGGATAATGGAAGTCTATGAGGCCAGCGGGCAGCGCCCCCGCCCCTTATTTAAGCCGTATTGCGGACGGAATCCGTCTCGCAATTACGGCTTGAATAACCGGCCCTAAGGGGCGACATGCATGAACGGGGCTGCGCCAGCATTCTGGGGTGCTTTTAGCCCAAAAACTGGTGCAGCCCTGTTCTCTAGATTTATTATTAGGCATACTCCAAAATTAGGCGATTTATCGGACGCCTGCGGCACTTTGTAATGCGGCTGAGATCGGGGGGCGTTCGGGAGGTGTCACACTGAAACCGTATGATTCTACGCATTTATGTCGGAGGACGGCAAAACTGGGCGCATTCCTGCTGGGACAGGTAGACCGAGTTACAAGGGGTTTACCTGAGCCTGAGGTGTTGTTTTGGAGCTAGAAAGCGCTAAATCTATGACCGGCAGTAGAAGAGGTTCATAGATTCAGGCGCATTCTATGCTGCTAATGTGCACAATGAAATTGATGTCTGGGCAACAAAATACATCCACGTCGTCGCCCTAAAACCTGCACATATAAAAGCAATTACATGAGAGAGTAAAGCTATGAGTGAAGGGAGCTGATACTGATAAGAGAGATCCTGCTTAATAATTAATAGATTTTGCAGCCGTTTTGGACCTGGATTCTTCCCACTCAATCAGCTCCTCCACACGTGGAAACGGCACATATAAGGTGTCCGTGATTTTTGTATCCGTAACACGGAGCGATCGCCGTTAGAAAAAGCTGGGACTTTGCAGATTTCATCACGGAATACAGTTTGGGTCTGCAGCGAAATCAGATATCCCTGGGGTCCTCTCCAGGTCGCTGAGACTACAAAGGATTTGCATTGGGTCACTTGGAAATCTGGTGACCCAACTGAAGAGGGGGAGTCCCCTTTGATCATGCCGTGGTCACTGACCACAGGGGGCACCCTCTTTGATCATGTAGTGGTCACAGACCTCGGTGATCAAAGGGATGAATGGTCCAGATCAGAGCTTCCATCCCTACCATAGTCAGGAGGCCACTTTAAGAACTTTAAGAACTGGAACTGTTACTACCATCTCGTTCTTAGAGCAGGTGCGGACAGGGAGCTGCTCACCCCTCTTGATCTCTAGTGGGTAATGCACGGGACAGGGTTTCCCTCTGAGCTACATGAGATGGGACCTTGACCCATGCGTCACCCACTAGTGACTAGAAAAAGAAGAGTGTGACTACCCGGGTTACAAACGGGATAGGGACGGTAGGTTTGTTCTTAAGTTGAATTTGTATGTAAGTCGGAACAGGTTTACTTTTTAAGTTTCGGACAGTGCAGGGAAGGGTTCTTACATTTGTTTTGCTGTCTGTGCCCCTGTTAAGAAGATTCCCCCTCCATTTTCACTTCATGTGCTGCTGTGGCGTGCTGGAACTTGTCGTTCCACAGCTACTCTCTGCTGTGGAACATGGAACTACTAGTGCCAGCACGCCCCATAAGTCTCTGTTTGTAACTAGAGGACAGATTTAAGTCAGAACGGTGTAAGTCGGGGACTACCTGTATTGTATTCATATATCCTGGCATATGTATACAGTACTGTATTGTCACAGTGGTGCTATACCTATATGACATCTGAATTTTCTCTTAGGCCGTGTTCACACGGCTTATTCCCGACGGATTTGTGAGCCGTATTGAGCTCACAAATCCGCCGTGAATAAGGGGCGGAGGGGCGGGGCCGGAGCGCGGCGGGGGCGCCGCTCCCCGGCCCCATAGACTTCCATTATCCACGGCGCGTATTGCGCCTGGATAATGTGCATGTCACTTAATCCCGGCCCCGGGCGGATTGCCGAGCGGGAGGGGACGAGGGAAAATCCACTGTTCTCTATGAGAGCAGGGAAATACCGAAAATGACCCGACGTATTGGCGCCATACTGAAGCGCAAATCCGGCGCGGAGTACGGCGCCAATCCGTGCCCAAATAAGCCGTGTGAACGAGGCCTTAGTGTCTCTGATGTTGACTGTATCCCTACTTCCAGTTGTCCCAATATACGGCCCGTTATTTCTAAGAAAGCGGGATCGATCCCCTTGAAGAAGCGTTAGCGAAATGCGTGTCGGGGCAGCCCGGAGGTCTAGTTGTCACGGTTCTGGCTTTACATTTTTTCACGGACACCTCCTCCACGGTAGGGTAATATGAAGTTACATTGATTTTTGCATGATACATCATCCATGAGGTTGGTTGTTTGTATTAATGCCACAATAATTTTTCACGTGACCCTAAGGCTATGTTCACACGGCTTATTTCGGCGTTTTAATTTTACTTCCGCCAAATAGTCCCGAAATACGTTTCAAATAATGAACAATTAGATTAGCATTGATTCCAATGTAAAATACGCCTCATCGTTCACACGAGGCGTATTTTCGCGACGTATTTGCGGCGTCCGTAAATACGATCGTAAAATTAAGTCCCCTGTCACTTATTGAGGCGTATTTCGCAACGTAAATCCCCATAGTAAAGAATGGGGATTGTATTTACGACGCGAAATACGCGCCACACTTTGTGACACGTATTTGAAACGTATTTCAGGACGTACTTGCGGACGTAAATACGTCCGTAAATACGCCCCGAAATAAGCCATGTGAACATAGCCTTAACCTCCGTGCTTGGAATATATATTGTTTTAGCTGGGTGGTGGTGGTTTTTAGTCATTGTTTGTTTTGTTACATTATTATGTATGATTAATAAAGTTTTAATACATTTTTATATGGGTTCCTCTTTTTTCGGTTGATATTATTGGTATAGTGTTTAGCCCTACTGACATGTTAGTGGTTTTTCTTTCTTTATGTTACCCCGGGTGTATACGTTTTTTGTAGCATAGCTAGAACACAAATTACTTAAAAAACTTCCTGCAATTATTTGTCGCGCCATGTCAATTATTGGAGACGTTTACTCGCCATCAAATGCTAAAGTACAGGAGGCAGAAATCTGCGTTGTTTCCTCGTTAAAGTTCCGCACTTGCAGGTGTGGAATTTACAAGGAGTGAATGAACGTAACATATAATGGTGTGAAGGTCCCCTTACTCTGTTTTGTTATGATGGTTATGATTGAAAGGGGTCAAGACACATAGGCCATTGCAGCTTGTTGTGTAAGGGGCCCTGGAACCGCAGACTGGTCAGAGGGCCCATGCTGACCCGTGCTCACCACTGAAAGTGTCTATAGTGGGCATGAGAGCATCAGAACTAGAGCACGGAGCAATGGGAGAAGGCCTGATCTGATGAATCATGTTGGACGGTGCATGTGCATTACCTGGATGCATGATGGGAAGAAGACAAGATGGCGGAGGCAGTGTGATGGGCAATGTTCTGCTTGGGGGGGCAGGTGGACGGCCGGGTGTGTGTGTGTGTCACCTACTTGAGAAATTGATGGCACCAGGTTGGACTATGGGAAAAATCACAGAAAAAATGGGACATTAATTACTCAAAAAACACAGAAACAAGGCCATACTCACGGCTCAAAGGCTGGACTGAAACTGAACCCAGTAAAGAGGCAACAGTGGCCCTCTATGCTGCTTGGGAAAGATAAACAGGTGCAGCTGATTGCTGAGCAGTAGCTCACATACCCTACCACTAGGGGAAGAATTAGATGATAAAAAACTGCACATTAAATTGATACCTGTTCACACAGTATGCAGAAAAGCCACAGTATAATACATGGGGAGATTGCACAGATGCAAAAAAAAAAACGATGAGACAACCTCTCACACACCTTCAATATATGAGGGGGGTGGTTGCTGGAATTATAATTGCATATAGATAAGGCGATACAAAAGGGTGCCATTAATGCAGATACATGTGGTGCACCATGCTGGCTACAGCCTATTATGCCACTACTATTCCATTGGGTGGGATGCCCAGCACTTTTTGGGTGACACAAAATACAGACCCCCTCTTCTCCCCAGTAGTTTTGGGCAAAAAAATTGACATACTGGAAAAATATCAAATATGAGGTATTAGTTGATACAGTGGCCACTATACGGAAGCTTTCAAGCCCCGTCAAGGCTCCTCATTTCTTGGACTACGGGCAGAAGACACAATGACGGGAAATGTGTGATGGGCAACGTCCTCCTAGAGGGTTCTGGTATCATGTGGACGGCCAGGTGTGCGCTTCACTTACCTGAGGAACAGTTGGCACCAGGATTCACTATGGGAAGAAGACAAGATGGAACATGAATATGAATGGATGTGAACATTGAGGAGTGGGGTGGTTTGAATGCACAACATATTGATGACTTGGCAGAACAAGAAATGTTGTAAAGGGCCATTCAACTTGCGGGTTATAAACAAGTATCCTTAGTACTCAATGTATAGACTTTGACATGGGCGTAACTCCTGCCACAGCGCCTGCTACAGGGCCCAGAGGTTGAGGTGCGCCTCCAGGTAAAAAAGTGTCTTTTTCTTTGCTGTACTATGTGGATATAGGGTGGTATAATTTATATCTGTAACTATTGCTACTAGTGCTGCTGTTTATTGTCATTAGGTGGTGGGGCCCTATCTCATTCTGCTATGGGGCCCTATGACTTCTAGTTACGCTCCTGGACATCGATGTACATGGTGACCAGCACTATGAATGGATGTGAACATTAATGAGTACGGCGTGGTTTTTTTTTTTTTTCTTTAGTTCATTACAAATTGCTTCTAGGTGCGCAGCAGTGCTTAGTGATTAAAGGGGTGTTCTGACCCTTCAAAGTGCCGGCTTGTCTGTCGGGCTGTGAATGGCTGCAGCTTTCTTTTTTTTTTTTTTAAACATAATTTTTATTAAAAGTTTAAAACATATAAACTGAATTGAATTGGGCACAAGAGAAACAAGGTAGTGTCAGCTTACAACAAACAAAACATACAAAACATATATGTCATCATAGGAATAAAAAAGTAAATCGTTAACAGAGATATCATTTACAATATAAATCTCCAAATAACCTATATATAGACAATAGAGTTAACACAATTATGAGGTAAAGCTGAGACTCTATGCACTGGTAAATAATACAATGCTAGCCCCCCCCCCCTAAAAAAAAAAAAATTAAGTAAAAAACCAAAATGGCTGCAGCTTTCACATGAACAGTGAATGTTCACAGGATCATTGGGACAGCCGCCGCGATGGAACGAGAGTGACCAGAAACTAGGAATTCAACCTGTCTTCTTTTTATCATCAGTTTTGAAGTGTCAGGCACCACTTTCATTTTTTCTTACCTGCAGCAGAATACAGGATTTCTCACTGCTGCCGCTGGGTCATGTGACCTGCACTCTGAGATGCTGAAACACGGTTGTGTGACCCAGAAAATGAATCTATTTCTATGGGACCTCCTGTCGGCACGAAAAGCAAGGTAGCCCTCACTTACTAATGTGGTTGGACCAGAAAAGTGTCTTAAAAAGTGTCGCCATTTTGGCGCAGCACGTCCCAGACACATTTGTTATGGGCTGAAGACCGTTTCTGCACACTGCTTGACAGATGGGCGTGACCTCGTGCGAAAGTGGGTGTGGTCATGTGGGAAAGTGGTTGTGGCCTCGGGTACAAGTGGGCATGGCTACGATGTGACATGCTGCACCAAAACTCTGGCGTAGAAAGTAAGCCAAAAAGAAACTGGTCTAAAAGTAAGACAGTTCTTAAACTGGACCAATTTATCAAGCAGCGTGAGCCATACTGATGAATCTGGTGCCTGTCTAAGGTTTATACTGTCTAGCTTTTAGACAGCGATCATAAATGAAGTCCAGTGTCTTTTGAGTTTTTTCAGCCAAACAGAGAGAAGTTATGTGACATATCCTAGACTGTTGCATCAGCCAGGATCCCTGTATTCTGCTGCAGGTGAGCAAAGTTACTGGTACTACTCTGTATCTAAAAGCAATTTGTAATGAGCAAAGGAAAAAAAACCTGGAGTGCCCCTTTAAATCACCAAACACGTCAATGTTCACATCCATTCATAATGATGATCACGAAATACATCAATGTCTATATACTGAGGACTGAGGTTACTTGCAAGTCCAATGTTCGTGTATATATATACAGTGGTGGCCAAAAGTATTGGCACCCCTGCAATTCTGTCAGGTAATACTCAGTTTCTTCCTGAAAATGATTGCAATCACAAATTCTTTGGTATTAATATATTCATTTATTTTGCTTGTAATTAAAAAAGACACAAAACAGAATGAGACAAAAATCAAATCATTGATCATTTCACCCAAAACTTCAAAAATGGGCCGGACAAAAGTATTGCCACCCTCAGCCTAATACTTGGTAGCACAACCTTTAGCCAAAATAACTGCAAACAACCGCTTCCGGTAACCATCAGTGAGTTTCTTACAATGCTCTGCTGGAATTTTAGACCATTCTTCTTCGGCAAACTGCTCCAGGTCCCTGAGATGTGAAGGCGCCTTCTCCAAGCTGCCATTTTGAGATCTCTCCACAGGTGTTTTATGGGATTCAGGTCTGGACTCATTGCTGCCACTTTAGAAGTCTCCAGTGCTTTCTCTCAAACCATTTTCTAGTCCTTTTTGAAGTGTGTTTTGGGTCATTGTCCTGCTGGAAGACCCATGACCTCTGAGGGAGACCCAGCTTTCTCACACTGGGCCCCTACATATGTGCACAATGTGTTGGTAGTCTTCAGACTTCATAATGCCATGCACACGGTCAAGCAGACCAGTGCCAGAGGCAGCAAAGCAACCCCAAAACATCAGGGACCCTCCGCCATGTTTGACTGTAGGGACCGGGTTCTTTTCTTTGAATGCCTCTTTTTTTTCCTGTAAACTCTATGTTGATGCCTTTTCCCAAAAACTCTACTTTTGTCTCCATCTGACCAGAGAACATTCTTCAAAACGTTTTAGGTTTCTCAGGTAAGTTTGGGCAAACTCCAGCCTGGCTCTTTTATGTCTCGGGGTAAGAAGTGGGGTCTTCCTGGGTATCCTCCCATACAGTCCCCTTTCATTCAGACGCTGACGGATAGTACGGGCTGACACTGTTGTACCCTCGGACTGCAGGGCAGCTTGAACTTGTTTGGATGTTAGTCGAAGTTCTTTATCCACCATCCGCACAATCTTGCGTTGAAATCTCTCGTCAATTTTTCTTTTCGTCCACATCTAGGGAAGTTAGCCATAGTGCCAAGGGAGGTAGCCACAGTGCCATGGGGAGGTTAGCCACAGTGCCATGGGGAGGTTACCCATGCATGGGAGGTTAGCCACAGTGCCATAGGGAGGTTAGCCACAGTGCCATAGGGAGGTAGCCACATGCCAAGGGAGGTTAGCCACAGTGCCATAGGAGGTTAGCCACAGTGCCATGGGGAGGTTAGCCACAGTGCCATGGGGAGGTTAGCCACAGTGCCATGGGTTGCCAGGAGGTTAGCCACATGCATAGGAGTTAGCCAATGCCATAGGGAGGTACCACGTGCAGGGAGGTCAGCCACAGTGCCATAGGGAGGTTAGCACAGTGCCATAGGGAGGTTGCCACAGTGCCATGGGAGTTGCCACAGTGCCATGGGAGGTTAGCCACAGTGCCATGGGGAGGTTAGCCCAGTCCGGGGAGGTTAGCACAGTGCCATATGGAGGTTAGCCACAGTGCCATAGGGAGGTTAGCCACAGGGCCAAGGGGAGGTTAGCCACAGTGCCAAGGGGAGGTTGAGCCACAGTGCCATGGGTGGGGGGGGGGGGGGGGGGGGGGGGGGGGGGGGGGGGGGGGGGGGGGGGGGGGGGGGGGGGGGGGGGGGGGGGGGGGGGGGGGGGGGGGGCTGATTACCATCTAGGGAGTTAGCCACAGTGCCATGGGGAGGTTAGCCACAGTGCCATGGGGAGGTTGCCACAGTGCCATGGGTTCCGCCACATGCAGGAGGTTGCCACAGTGCCATGGGCTTTACATCTTAGGAGGTTAGCCACATGCCATGGGCTTTACATTCTTAAGACTCTGCACACGGTAGACACAGGAACATTCAGGTCTTTGGAGATGGACTTGTAGCCTGAGATTGCTCATGCTACTCACAATTGATCCAAGTCCAGACAGTTCTTTGTCTTCTTTCTTTCTCCATGCTCAATGTGGTCAACAAGGACACAGGACAGAGGTGAGTCAACTTTAATCCATGTCAATGGCGTAAGCTAGTTCACACCGGCTTAATTGCGGGACGTATTACGCCTGAATTACGCCCTGTGACGGGAGCGGGGAGTAGCTGGGGCTTGCTACCTTGAGATTGCTCAGCTACCACAGATTTGGATCTCTGTCCTCAGCGTTGCTTGTCTTTTTTCAGCCAAGGCTCAAAAGGAGCAAGATGTAATTTATCCATTCAACTGGCGTAAGGCTACTGTCACACGGCTTAATTGCGGGACGTAATCCATAGTTCTCTATGAGAACTGTGAATTACCGTAATGAATGGGCCGTTTTAGGCCCGTAATTGGCGCACTTTGGCGCGTAATTACGGACCGAAATACGGCCCATTTTAAGCCGTGTGAACATGCCTTAAGTGTGATTTAGTTATTACCAACACCTGTTAGGTGCCACAGGTAAGTTACAGGTGCTGTTAATTACACAAATTAGAGAAGCATCACATGATTTTTCAAACAGTGCCAATACTTTTGTCCACCCCCTTTTTATGTTTGGTGGAATTATATCCAATTTGGCTTTTTGACAATTCTTTTTGGGGTTTTCCATTGAAGACAAATTAAATGAATATAATAAAACCAAAGAATTTATGATTGCAATCATTTTCAAGAAGAAACTGAGTATTATCTGACAGAATTGCAGGGGTGCCAATACTTTTGCCACCACGTAGTTGTGTGCTGTTGTAGTGTGTGTGTGTGTGTGTGTATATATATATATAATAGATATATATATATATATATAATTATATATATATATATATATATATATATATATATATATATATATAGACCAAGAAAAAAATCATGGTGTAAGAGTGATTTATTCCTCCATACCCACAAGCGACGTTTCTGCTCCCTCACGGAGCCTTTGTCAAGTTCCAACTCTTTCTGCGGGCACCGGTTTCTTTTTCTTCTTTTTTTTCTTTCAAAGAGTGCTGCTTTTTTTCTAAAAAAATATTTTTTTTTTATATATATTATATATATATATATATAATATATAATATATATAAATGCATATATAAATGAAAAACACTTGCAGCACTCACAGAAATTTGGAAAAGAGTGAAAAAAGTGGAGCTTTATTCCATATCCACAGGTGACGTTTCGGCTCCTAATAGAGCCTTTATCATGCCTGTGGATATGGAATAAAGCTCCACTTTATTCAAAACTCTTGTGAGTGCTACAACTTTTTTTTCATTTATGCATGCATTGACTTGTGACAGAGGTCTTAAGTATGCTGGCACCCAACTCATATTAATTAATTATATATCATCATCATCATCATTTTGTTGATGACTATCACCCCAGAAAGTTCTCCTGCGGGTTAATAACTACTGGATCCGGCGCCTTCAGCTCTGTGTTCAGCACCAGGGACAACACATTGAACACGTCAAATAGCTGCTGCTGCACCTTTCTTTGTTGTTATATTTTGAACCCACGAGAGATATTGCAAATCTGACTGCGGCAATCGATTTCTGCGACAATTCTGGTCTTCACTGATTTGCTACATGACCACTGTGCCCTTGATCCAATATGGCGGCTTTCAAGATGATGTCCATGTTTCGGACACAGCCTAATAGATAGGCCCCTTCACCCATTACTTGCTGGGATATTCAGATAGGTCATGCTTTCGTTTCCGAAATAAAACAGTGTACTAGTACTCCTGACTCACCCTATATGTATATATTGATGGCAATGCTGACTTGCCAGGACAAGAATTGTTGCCTTAGGGATCTAGAACTTGCAGTCTATAGACATGTAACCTAGGTACCTCAGTACATAGACATTGATGTATACAGTGGGGAAAAAAAGTATTGAGTCAGCCCCCAATTGTGCACGTTCTCCCACTGATGAGCGGCTCCTGTAAGTGACATCATAGGTCGACCTCAAGTACGAGAGACAAAATGAGAAAACAAATCCAGAAAATCACATTGTCTGATCTGGAAAGAATTTATTTGCAAATTATGGTGGAAAATAAGTATTTGGTCAATAACAAAAGTTCCTCCCAATACTTTGTTCTAAATCCTTTGTTGGCAATGACAGAGTTCGGACTTTTACTGTCTTCACGACGTTGGCGCACACAGTTGCTGGTATGTTTGCCCATTCCTCCATGCAGATCTCCTCTAGAGCAGTGATGTTTTGGGGCTGTCGCTGGGCAACACGGACTTTCAACTCCCTCCAAAGGTTTTCTATGGGGTTGAGATCTGGAGACTGGCTAGGCCACTCCAGGACCTTGAAATGCTTCTTATGAAGCCACTCCTTCGTTGCCCTGGCGGAGTGCTTGGGATCATTGTCATGCTGAAAGACCCAGCCACGTTTCATCTTCAATGCCCTTGCTGATGGAAGGAGGTTTGCACTCAAAATCTCACTATACATGACCCCATTCATTCTTTCATGTACACGGATCAGTCGTCCTCGTCCCTTTGCAGAGACACAGCCCCAAAGCCTGATGTTGCCCGCCCCCCCATGCTTCACGGTTGGTCTGGTGTTCTTTGGATGCAGCTCAGCTTCTCTCTCCTCCAAACACGACGAGTTGTGTTTCTACCAAACAGTTCTACTTTGGTTTCATCCGACCATATGACCTTCTCCCAATACTCTTCTGGATCATCCAAATGCTCTCTAGCAAACTTCAGACGGGCCCGGACATGTACTGGCGTAAGCAGGGGACACGTCTGGCACTGCAGGATCTGAGTCCCTGGTGGCGTAGTGTGTTACTGATGGTAACCTTTGTTACATTGGTCCTAACTCTCTGCAGTTCATTCATTAAGTCCCCCGTGTGGTTCTGAGATTTTTGCTCACCATTCTTGTGATAATTTTGACCCCATGGAATGAGATCTTGTGTGGAGCCCCAGATGGAGGGAGATTATCAGTGGTCTTGTCTTCCATTTTCTAATTATTGCTCCCACATGATTTCTTCACACCAAGCTGCTTGCCTATTGCAGATTCAGTCTTCCCAGCCTGGGGCAGGGCTACCATTTTGTTTCTGGTGTCCTTCGACAGCTCTTTGGCCTTCACCATAGTGGAGTTTGGAGTGTGACAGTTTGAGGTTGTGGACAGGTGTCTTTCATACTGATAACAAGTTCAAACAGGAGCCATTACTACAGGTAATGAGTGGAGGACAGAGGAGCCTCTTACAGAAGAAGTCACAGGTCTGTGAGAGCCAGAAATCTCGCTTGTTTGTAGGGGACCAAATACTTATTTTCCACCATAATTTGCAGATAAATTCTTTCCAAATCAGACAATGTGATTTTCTGGATTTGTTTTCTCATTTTGTCTCCCATAGTTGAGGTCGACCTATGATGGTAATTACAGCCTCGCTCATCTGTGGGAGAACTGGCACAATTGGGGGCTGACTCAAACTGGCACAATTGGGGGCTGGCTCAATACTTTTTTTCCCCACTGTATGGTGATCAGTGTTACATGCTTATGGCAAGAATTAGAAGGTGAGAATAATTTTTTTCAACAACCTCATCCGGTTCAAGGTAACATCTGACCCGTGTAGTAAATCACAGGAACAGATCCGCTACATGTGAACCTGACCGTAGCGCTAAGAAAACTGAGCTCCTGCGCAGCTGCTGATCCTTTACCTTCTTTCCTCTTGTAGTTTGCGGCTCCAGTGTCGTGAAGCCTCGAGCTCGCTGAGGATACAATGGGACGGTGAGTGTAACTCGTAACTGCCGAAAAAAATGCAAAGTTTCCTTGATTTTCATCTATTTCCTGCAAAAACAAAAAAGGAAATATTCTCTGAAATTCTGAGATGAATGTAAAGTGTTGTGCAATGTTTGCAGCTCTACTGGGAATATGGTCGAGGCTGAATGGTCAGATGTTCTGGACTATCGGATGGATCTATAAAATGTGTAGTCTACTATGGTGGACCATAACTGGTCACCTCTGCTTCTGGAGAGATTACAGATTATTCTATCATTCCGTGCCAGATATGAGATTGAAGGAATTTTACTGTTGCTGATTATAATAGATCTCTCCCTGTGTTGTGTAATGTGGAGGTCTAAGGTTGGGTGACCAGGGCCAGGACGAAGGTAGGCAACCGCTTAGAGCACCACCTCAAGAAGGGGGCTCAAGGATGAGTGGAGTGGGCATATAAATGCTGTGGTACCTAGGCAGTTATGCAGGAGATAGTGCCGCTTCCCATCACCCAATTGGCAACCGTGGGGTGCCAACCAGTAACCATGGCAGCTGGGAGCCTAATGGAGGTCCTCCAACCTGCCCTTTTACTGCCCCTAATTCACCTTGCCTCTGGGAAAGCTGTAATTGTACACTGTTCTGCAATATATTACTATTGCAGAATAGTGTACAAGTGATCGTTCCACCTAGTTGTTAAGTACCCTAAGGGGACAAAAAACTGCAATTAAAGGGGTTTTACCACCATAGACTTTGATGCTTATCACTAGGATAGGCCATCAAAGTCTGATAGGTGTGGGTGGCATCTCTGGGACCTGCACCTATCTCGGGAATAGGCCCCAAAAAGTTACAGAGCAGACTGAAGAGCTGGCCGCGATTTCACATTTACTGGGAACTCCCATAGAGGAGAATGGAGAGAACACAGCGCTCCCCTGTACTGGGAACTCACATAGAACAGAATGGAGAACACAGCGCTCCCTGTACTGGGAACTCCCATAGAATAGAATGGAGAACACAGCACTGTGCTGGGAACTCCCATAGAACAGAATGGAGAACACAGCGCTTCCCTGTACTGGGAACTCCCATGGAGGAGAATGGAGAACACAGATCTCCCCTGTACTGGGAACTCCCATAGAACAGAATGGAGAACACAGCACTGTACTGGGAACTCCCATATACCAGAATGGAGAACACAGCGCTCCCCTGTACTGGGAACTCCCATAGAGGAGAATAGAGAACACAGCACTCCCCTGTACTGGGAACTCCCATAGAACAGAATGGAGAGAACACAGCACTCCCCTGTACTGGGAACTCCCATAGAACACAATGGAGAGAACACAGCACTCCCCTGTACTGGGAACTCCCATAGAACACAATGGAGAGAACACAGCACTCCCCTGTACTGGGAACTCCCATAGAACAGAATGGAGAGAACACAGCGCTCCCCTGTACTGGGAACTCCCATAGAGGAGAATGGAGAACACAGCGCTCCCCTGTACTGGGAACTGCCATAGAGGAGAATGGAGAACACAGCGCTCCCCTGTACTGGGAACTGCCATAGAGGAGAATGGAGAACACAGCGCTCCCCTGTACTGGGAACTCCCATAGAACAGAAAGGAGAGAACACAGCGCTCCCCTGTACCGGGAACTTCCATAGAACAGAATGGAGAACACAGCTCTCCCCTGTACTGGGAACTCCCATAGAACAGAATGGAGAGAACACAGCGCTCCCCTGTACTGGGAACTGCCATAGAGGAGAATGGAGAACACAGCACTCCCCTGTACTGGGAACTCCCATAGAGGAGAATGGAGAACACAGAGCTCCCCTGTACTGGGAACTCCCATAGTACAGAATGGAGAACACAGCACTGTGCGGGGAACTCCCATAAACAGAAGGGAGAGGACACGGCACCCCCCTGTACTGGCAACTGCCATAGAACAGAATGGAGAGAACACAATGCTCCCCTGTACTGGGAACTCCCATAGAACAGAATGGAGAGAACACAGCACTCCCCTGTACTGGGAACTTCCATAGAAAAGAATGGAGAGAACACAGCGCTCCCCTGTACTGGGAACTCCCATAGAGGAGAATGGAGAACACAGCACTCCCCTGTACTGGGAACTCCCATAGAGGAGAATGGAGAACACAGAGCTCCCCTGTACTGGGAACTCCCATAGAACAGAATGGAGAGAACACAGCACTCCCCTGTACTGGGAACTCCCATAGAACAGAATGGAGAGAACACAGCGCTCCCCTGTACTGGGAACTCCCATAGAACAGAATGGAGAGAACACAGCACTCCCCTGTACTGGGAACTCCCATAGAACAGAATGGAGAACACAGCGCTCCCCTGTACTGGGAACTCCCATAGAGGAGAATGGAGAACACAGCACTCCCCTGTACTGGGAACTCCCATAGAACAGAATGGAGAGAACACAGCGCTCCCCTGTACTGGGAACTCCCATAGAACAGAAGGGAGAGAACACAGCGCTCCCCTGTACTGGGAACTCCCATAGAGGAGAATGGAGAACACAGCGCTCCCCTGTACTGGGAACTCCCATAGAGAAGAATGGAGAACACAGCACTCCCCTGTACTGGGAACTGCCATAGAACAGAATGGAGAGAACACAGTGCTCCCTGTACTGGGAACTCCCATAGAACAGAAAGAGAGAACACAGCGCTCCCCTGTACTGGGAACTCCCATAGAACAGAATGGAGAACACAGCACTCCCATGTACTGGGAACTCCCATAGAGGAGAATGGAGAGAACACAGCGCTCCCTTGTACTGGGAACTGCCATAGAATAGAATGGAGATCACACAGCTCTCCCCTGTCCTGGGTACCCCATAGAGGAGAATGGAGAACACAGAGCTCCCCTGTACTGGAACTCCCATAGTACAGATGGAGAAAAC
The DNA here is from genome assembly GCA_025379985.1 of Phyllomedusa bahiana. Lineage (NCBI taxonomy): Eukaryota > Metazoa > Chordata > Amphibia > Anura > Hylidae > Phyllomedusa > Phyllomedusa bahiana. Next base: position 20,683 of record JAODAL010023749.1, read on the forward strand.
ACTTAGCTGGGAACTCCCATAAACAGAATGAAAGAGGACACAGCAACCCCCCTGTACTGGGAACTCCCATAGAACAGAATGGAGAGAACACAGCGCTCCCCCTGTACTGGGAACACCATAAGAACAGAATGGAGAGAACACAGCACTCCCCTGTACTGGAACCCATAGAACAGAATGGAGAGAACACAAGCGCTCCCCTGTACGGGAACTCCCATAGAGGAGAATGGAGAACACAGCACTCCCCTGTACTGGGAACTCCCATAGAGGAGAATGGAGAACACAGAGCTCCCCTGTACTGGGAACTCCCATAGAACAGAATTGAGAACACAGTTCTCCCCTGTACTGGGAACTCCCATAGAACAGAATGGAGAGAACACAGCGCTCCCCTGTACTGGGAACTCCCATAGAACAGAATGGAGAACACAGCACTCCCCTGTACTGGGAACTACCATAGAACAGAATGGAGAGAACACAGCGCTTCGCTGTACTGGGAACTCCCATAGAACAGAAGGGAGAGAACACAGCGCTCCGCTGTACTGGGATCTCCCATAGAACAGAAGGGAGAGTAACTGCGCAAGCGAGGTCATCTCTCCAGTCTGCTGTGCAACTTTTGGCGGGGTCCCGAGAGAGGTGGGACCCGCACCTATCAGACTTTGGTGGCACATCCTTGCGATATGCATCAAAGTCTATGGTGGTAAAACCCCTTCAAACTTTTTTTTTTTTTTATTAAATTTTTTTTTTAAATAATCTTAAATATGTATCATTCTCCCTATTAGCCAAAGGCTTTAGACTGCCTTGTTCCGCCCCGACAGTGACAATGGTTGAAGAGTACCCAGGGTTAGGTGTCGATGGCGGCATGTGCTCTTTAGTGGGTTGATGTGGCAGCGAATGGCACAGAAGGCATAAAATCTGTCATTGCGGTTACTCGTTGTCCGGTTATCGTCATCTTCTGCTGTGAAAAAAAATTTGCCACAATTTGCCAAAAATGCTGAATGATGTGTCATGACCAAAAATATCTTGCAGGAATTTCAAGGCAAGTACTTATATATGAACGTTGGCCGCTGAGGTGGGCACCTTTGAGGGCTTCTAAGGCAGGTTCTTATAGAGGTGTGTTGGGAATTGGATGTATGTTGGCCTCTGAAGTGGGCACTTTCAAGGGCTTCTAAGGCAGGTTCTTATAGAGGTGTGTTGGGCATGGACTTATATTGGCCTCTGAAGTGGGCACTTTCAAGGGCTTCTAAGGTAGGTTCTTATAGAGGTGTGTTGGGCATGGACTTATATTGGCCTCTGAAGTGGGCACTTTCAAGGGCTTCTAAGGTAGGTTCTTATAGAGGTGTGTTGGGCATGGACTTATATTGGTCTCTGAGGTGGGCACTTTCAAGGGCTTCTAAGGTAGGTTCTGATAGAGGTGTGTTGGGCATGGACTTATATTGGCCTCTGAAGTGGGCACTTTCAAAGGCTTCTAAGGTAGGTTCTTATAGAGGTGTGTTGGGCATGGACTTATATTGGTCTCTGAGGTGGGCACTTCTGAGGGCTTCTAAGGCAGGTTCTTATAGAGGTGTGCTGCATATGGACATATATTGGCTTCTGAGGCGGGAACTTTTAAGGGCTTCTAAGGCAGGTTCTCATAGAGGTGTCTTGGGCATGGACTTACGTTGGCCTCTGAGGTGAGCACTTTCGAGAGTTTATAAGGCAGGTTCTTATAGCGGTGTGTGGGGCATGGACGTATGTTGGCCTCTGAGGTGGACACTTGAGGGCTTCTAAGTTAGGTTCTTATAGAGGTGTGTTGGGCATGGACTTATGTTGGCTTCTGAGGCAGGCACTTCTGAGGGCTTCTAAGGCAGGTTCTTATAGAGGTGTGTTGGGCATGGACTTATGTTGGCTTCTGAGGCAGGCACTTCTGAGGGCTTCTAAGGTAGGTTCTTATAGAGGTGCATTGGGCATGAGCTTTTGATGGTATTTGAGGCAGACTCTTCTGGTGGCTCCTAAGTAAGGGGTTTATGGACTTTTGATGGTATTTGGGGCGGACTCTTCTGAGGGCTTCTAAGGCAGGGGTTTATAGAGGTGCGTTGGGCATGGACTTTTGTTGGGATCTCAGGCGGACTCTTCTGAGGGCTTCTAAGGCAGGGTTTTATAGAGGTGCGTTGGGCATGGACTTTTGATGGTATTTGGGGCGGACTCTTCTGAGGGCTTCTAAGGCAGGGGTTTATAGAGGTGCATTGGGCATGGACTTTTGATGGTATCTAAGGCGGACTCTTCTGAGGGCTTCTAAGGCAGGGGTTTACAGAGGTGTGTTGGACATGGACTTTTGATGGTATTTGGGGCGGACTCTTCTGAGGGCTTCTAAGGCAGGGGTTTATCGAGGTGCATTGGGCATGGACTTTTGATGGTATCTAAGGCGGACTCTTCTGAGGGCTTCTAAGGCAGGGGTTTATAGAGGTGCATTGGGCATGGACTTTTGATGGTATCTAAGGCGGACTCTTCTGAGGGCTTCTAAGGCAGGGGTTTATAGAGGTGCATTGGGCATGGACTTTTGATGGTATCTAAGGCGGACTCTTCTGAGGGCTTACAAGGCAGGGGTTTACAGAGGTGTGTTGGGCATGGACTTTTGATGGTATCTAAGGCGGACTCTTCTGAGGGCTTCTAAGGCAGGAGTTTATAGATGTGTGTTGGGCATGGACTTTAGATGGTATCTAAGGCGGACTCTTCTGAGGGCTTACAAGGCAGGGGTTTACAGAGGTGTGTTGGGCATGGACTTTTGATGGTATCTAAGGCGGACTCTTCTGAGGGCTTACAAGGCAGGGGTTTACAGAGGTGTGTTGGGCATGGACTTTTGATGGTATCTAAGGCGGACTCTTCTGAGGGCTTCTAAGGCAGGGGTTTATAGAGGTGTGTTGGGCATGGACTTTTGAGTATTTGAGGCGGACTCTTCTGAGGGCTTCTAAGGCAGGCCCTTTTACAATGTTTAGAGCATATTTATGTTTAAAATCTCTGAGGGCTTCTAAGGCAGGGGTTTATAGAGGTGTTTTGGGCATGGACTTTTGATGGTATCTAAGGCGGACTCTTCTGAGGGCTTCTAAGGCAGGGGTTTATAGAGGTGCGTTGGGCATGGACTTTTAAATGGTATCTAAGGCGGACTCTTCTGAGGGCTTCTAAGGGCAGGGGTTTACAGAGGTGTTTGGGCATGGATTTTTGGGATGGTATCAAAGGGCGACCTTCTAAAGGGCTTACAAGGCAGGGGTTTACAGAGGTGTGTTGGGCATGGACTTTTGAAAGTATTTGAGGCGGACTCTTCTGAGGGCTTCTAAGGCAAGGCCCTTACATGTTAGAGCATATGTTTTCGGCCGCCGGTCGCCTAGTAATGGGCTGGAGGACACGAGGGTGTGGGATGTAGAGACCTTTTGTCTCATCATGCGGTTTCTTTTTTAATCACATTTTCTCTCGTTCCTGTGCTATGTGATGCCCCCGGGGGTTTCTAATGTCGCTGTTTCACAGAAGTATTCAATCACATTTATTGTGCGCCTCAGTGTATTCCTATGGAGTCCTCATCCGGCCTCAGCCGAACCCCACGGCGATGCCCCTGCAGGTCTTGTAATACTGTCCAGCACATCGCTGGTTAAGTTCCGCCTGCTGATTGGCTGCTTCCAATGGGGGCGGATTCCTCTGTAGCCGTGGCAACGCTTCCCCTTGTTACCGTGGCTACTGGGGTTCTGGAATCTAGCTGGATCACCAATCGGCGGCTAGATGACGTCACGCACGGAGCGGCCAATGGCGGCGGGGCCGGGGAGACTGTTGCTAGGAAGGATTGGCTGCCTGACTGGATGTATATAGAGATATATTTATCTCTGTAAGCCGAGCAGACCTCAGCCAATGCGTGTGCCCCGTGGAGGCCCGGCCCTGGCATGTCTGCAGACTTCCTGATAGCAGCGGGAGGGGGGGGGCCGCCATATGTTCCTGTATCCCAGCAATCTTCTGCACCAGCACACACTGCTCATTCACTGCAAGGACTCGTATGAAAGAAGAGGGCCGTATCACACAGGACAGGCTTAGATACACAGCTCAGCAGACTGTATCACACAGGATAGGATTAGATACACAGCTCAGCAGACAGTATCACACAGGATAGGATTAGATACAGCAGCTCAGCAGACAGTATCACACAGCATAGGATTAGATACACAGCTCAGCAGACTGTATCACACATGATGGGATTAGATACACAGTTTAGCAGACTGTATCACACAGGATAGGATTAGATACACAGCTCAGCAGACAGTATCACACAGGACAGGCTTAGATACACAGCTCAGCAGACAGTATCACACATGACAGGATTAGATACAGCAGCTCTGCAGACAGTATCACACAGGATAGGATTAGATACACAGCTCAGCAGACAGTATCACACAGGATAGGATTAGATACAGCAACTCTGCAGACAGTATCACACAGGATAGGATTAGATACAGCAGCTCTGCAGACAGTATCACACAGCATAGGATTAGATACACGGCTCAGCAGACAGTATCACACAGGATAGGATTAGATACACAGCTCAGCAGACAGTATCACACATGACAGGATTAGATACACATCTCAGCAGATGTATCACACAGGATAGGATTATGATACACAGCTCAGCAGACAGTATCACACAGGATAGGATTAGATACACGGCTCAGCAGACAGTATCAACCAGGATAGGATTCACACAGGATAGGATTAGATACACAGCTGGGCAGACAGAATAACACAGGATAGGATTAGATACAGCGGCTCTGCAGACAGTATCACACAGGATGGATTAGATACAGCAGCTCTGCAGACAGTATCACACAGCATAGGATTAGATACACGGCTCAGCAGACAGTATCACACAGCATAGGATTAGATACACAGCTCAGCAGACGGTATCACACAGGATAGGATTAGATACAGCAGCTCAGCAGACGGTATCACACAGCATAGGATTAGATACAGCAGCTCTGTGACGGTATCACACAGGATGGATTAGATACAGCAGCTCTGTGACGGTATCACACAGGATGGATTAGATACAGCAGCTCAGCAGACAGTATCACACAGGATAGGCTTAGATACAGCAGTTCAGCAGACAGTATCACACATGATAGGATTAGATACACAGCTCAGCAGACGGTATCACACAGCATGGATTAGATACAGCAGCTCTGCAGACAGTATCACACAGGATAGGATTAGATACAGCAGCTCAGCAGACGGTATCACACAGGATGGATTAGATACAGCAGCTCTGTGACGGTATCACACAGGATGGATTAGATACAGCAGCTCTGTGACAATATCACACAGGATGGATTAGATACAGCAGCTCAGCAGACAGTATCACACAGGATAGGATTAGATACACAGCTCAGCAGACAGTATCACACAGCATAGGATTAGATACAGCAGCTCTGTGACGGTATCACACAGGATAGGATAAGATACAGCAGCTCTGCAGACAGTATCACAAGGTGGATTGATACGCACTCTTGAGACTGATCACATCGCAAGGATTAGAACACGTCTCGCAGACTGAATCACACAGATTATTAGATAACAAGCTAGCAGACAGTACAACAGGATAGGATTAGATAAAGCAGATCTGCAGACAGTTATCACCAGGATAGGGATAGATACAGACTCAGCAGACAGTTATCACATCAGGAAGGAATAGATACAGCAGCTCAATACAGTATCACACATAGGATGAGATACAGCAGCTCAGCGACATTTACACAGGATAGGCTTGATACCAGCTCACCGAATTCACACAGGATAGGCTTAGATCAGAGCTACCGACATATCCACAGATAGGATTGGATACACAGCTCAGCAGACAGTATCACACATGATAGGCTCAGATACACAGAACATATACCTTTCATCATTTACTTTATGGAGAGGGCAGTGTATGATACATGTGGGATCTACTTTATAGAGAGGGCAGTGAATGATACTTGTGGGATCTACTTTATGGAGAGGGCAGTGAGTGATACTTGTGGGATCTACTTTATAGGAGAGGGCAGTGAATGATACTTGTGGGATCTACTTTATAGAGAGGGCAGTGAATGATACTTGTGGGATCGACTTTATGGAGAGGGCAGTGGATGATAATGGTGGGATCTACTTTATAGGAGAGGGCAGTGTATTGATTTCTTTAGTGGGGATATACTTTTATTTATAGGAGAGGACAGTGAATGATACTTGTGGGATCTACTTTATAGGAGAGGACAGTGAATGATACTTGTGGGATCTACTTTATAGAGAGGGCAGTGAAAGATACTTGTGGGAAATACTTTATAGAGAGGGCAGTGTATGATACTTGTGGGATCTACTTTATAGAGAGGGCAGTGACTGATACTTGTGGGATCTACTTTATGGAGAGGGCAGTGACTGATACTTGTGGGATCTACGTTATGGAGAGGGCAGTGACTGATACTTGTGGGATCTACTTTATAGAGAGGGCAGTAATACTTGCTGTGGATCGTTTACTTTATAGGAGAGGACAGTGAATGATACTTGTGGGATCTACTTTATAGAGAGGGCAGTAATACTTGTGGGATCTACTTTATAGGAGAGGACAGTGAGTAATACTTGTGGGATCTACTTTATAGAGAGGGCAGTATATGATACTTGTGGGATCTACTTTATAGAGAGGGCAGTGAGTGATACTTGTGGGATCTACTTTATAGGAGAGGGCAGTGAATGATACTTGTGGGATCTACTTTATAGAGAGGGCAGTGTATGATACTTGTGGGATCTACTTTATAGAGAGGGCAGTGTATGATACTTGTGGGATCTACTTTATAGAGAGGGCAGTGACTGATACTTGTGGGATCTACTTTATGGAGAGGGCAGTGACTGATACTTGTGGGATCTACTTTATGGAGAGGGCAGTGACTGATACTTGTGGGATCTACTTTATAGAGAGGGCAGTAATACTTGTGGGATCTACTTTATAGGAGAGGCAGTGAATGATACTTGTGGGATCTACTTTATAGAGAGGGCAGTGAGTAATACTTGTGGGATCTACTTTATAGAGAGGGCAGTGAGTAATACTTGTGGGATCTACTTTATAGAGAGGGCAGTGTATGATACTTGTGGGATCTACTTTATAGAGAGGGCAGTGTATGATACTTGCGGGATCTACTTTATAGAGAGGGCAGTGAATGATACTTGTGGGATCTACTTTATAGAGAGGGCAGTGAGTGATACTTGTGGGATCTACTTTATAGGAGAGGGCAGTGTATGATACTTGTGGGATCTACTTTATAGAGAGGGCAGTGAGTGATACTTGTGGGATCTACTTTATAGGAGAGGGCAGTGAGTGATACTTGTGGGATCTACTTTATAGAGAGGGCAGTGATGATACTTGTGGGATCTACTTTATAGGAGAGGGCAGTGACTGATACTTGTGGGATCTACTTTATGGAGAGGGCAGTGAGTGATACTTGTGGGATCTACTTTATGGAGAGGGCAGTGATGATATGTGGGATCTCTTTATAGAGAGGCTGAATGATATTGTGGATCTACTTTATAGGAGAGGACAGTGAGTAATACTTGTGGGATCTACTTTATAGAGAGGGCAGTGAATGATACATGTGGGATCTACTTTATAGGAGACGGAAGTAATTGCCTCCTGTGGGATCTACTGTACAGGAGAGGGGCAGTAAATGACACTTGTTGGATGGGCGCCATATTGTCTTGGTAGAATGGGAATAACTTGGATACATCTCCAAACCGAGATCCTCAGGTTTTGTGGTTGGATTCACGCTTCCTGTGGGTATCTAACCAATAGGTAATAGATATCGCCATTCAGCAAGTCGAAACCTATGGCCTCCAGCGTGACTCTTTCTCCTGCCATTTGATGCTGTTCCTTGGACCGCCCTTCTGAGAGTGGGCACCACGTAGCTTTTAATTATTGGTAAGGTAAACACAGAGTCATACAACTGTGAGGAGTTTTATAATAATAATAATCTTTATTTATATAGCGCCAACATATTCCGCAGCACTTTACAATTTGGAGGTTGTAGGTACAGACAAAAGACATACATTGCACACTGAGATTCTACTTACAGATGAGACACAAGGTGAGAGGGCCCTGCTCACAAGAGCTTACAATCTATTAGGGTGTATGGGTGAGATGAAGGGTAAGAAGTGCTAGATTTACAATGGTCCAGCCATGTGACATAAATATGGGTTTGTTTTATACTTACCGCCCTTTCCTTTGCAGAACACTACACGGGCCGTTGTTTCCACCTTACCCCGTTCGTATATATTCTCTGTGCCACCCGTCCCCCCCATTTACGCGTCTACGCACGGTGTTGTCTTCCTGCCCCCGGCTCCCCCCTGTGCACCGTTGCCATTTCTATCACGCTGTGGTCGCCCACTTCGGGTGAGAGACAAACCACAGTGAAGGGGAAATGCACTATGACGCTGCACATACCCACATTAGTTCTTCTGTTCTTGGTATTGTTGGCTGGTGGTGACCTTTCGTAGCTCCTTTCATCTACACCTTTTTTCTTTGCCGGCTCACCCAACCTGGTGGCCTCATACAACTTCCTACTGAGGGCTACTGGGTTCTTGGCTGCAAGACTGGGCAAAGTGATTTTCATCTGTTGACTCTTTTGACCTTGTAGATGTGAAGCAATGGTGCAGATGTGTCCAAAAATTATATGTCCAGATCATGGCCGCTTTAAATAGAGCATTCCCATCTGCTTATGGCTGGTAGAGGCTAGCAAGGCTCACGAGTGATGGATGGTGGATCCTTCAGGTTGCACACTGAGGAGCAGAGTCTCAGGAATCCCCTGGTTTTCACCCTTTAACCCAGGTACATGGATCTGGTCTGCACGGTAAAGGACTTTCAGGTTGCTACCCCCAATGTGGTCACCCTAAGCGACAGTGGATGTCCATACGCATTACCAATGGAGCAGACAAAGGTCAGAGACAAAGCCAACGGTCAGGGCAGGCAGCAGATGCATAGCATGGTCAAAGGATAAGCTGAGGTTGGTACTCAGAATCACAATACAAAATTCACTAGCATACGCCAACAGCACAACTGAAAATCAGGTAGGGACATAGAGGAAGTGTTTCTTTAAATAGCCACAGGAAGACCAGGCCGGCCCATAAAGTGGTTTCAGTGAGATAGGAGAAAGTTGCAAGGAGTGGCGTAGGGGTAAGTGGTTGTGGACACAAGCCACTCCACAGCCTGTTCTGTGGAGGTCCATCCTCCAGGACTGCTATCGATCCTGAGAAAAAGACATGTGCCATCTAGGTATGTTCTGTGGAGGTTCATCCACCAAGACACCTACCAATCCTAAGAATGAAGACGTGCCATCTGGTTATGTTCTGTGGAGGTTCATGAAGACGTGCCATCTAGTTATGTTCTGTGGAGGTTCATCCACCAAGACACCTACCAATCCTAAGAATGAAGCCGTGCCATCTGGTTATGTTCTGTGGAGGTCCATCCTCCAGGACTGTTATCGATCCTGAGAAACAGACATGTGCCATCTAGTTATGTTCTGTGGAGGTTCATCCACCAAGACACCTACCAATCCTAAGAATGAAGACATATGCCATCTGGTTATGTTCTGTGGAGGTTCATCCATTGAGACTCCTACCTATCCTGAGACTGAAGACGTGCCATCTAGTTATGTTCTGTTGAGGTTCATCCACCGGGACACCTACCAATCCTAAGAATGAAGACGTGCCATCTGGTTATGTTCTGTGGAGGTTCATCCACCGGGACACCTACCAATCCTAAGAATGAAGACGTGCCATCTGGTTATGTTCTGTGGAGGTTCATCCATTGAGACTCCTACCTATCCTGTGAATGAAGACGTGCCATCTGGTTATGTTCTGTGGAGGTTCATCCATTGAGACTCCTACCTATCCTGAGACTGAAGACATGCCATCTAGTTATGTTCTGTGGAGGTTCATCCACCAGGACACCTACCAATCCTAAGAATGAAGACGTGCCATCTAGTTATGTTCTGTGGAGGTTCATCCATTGAGACTCCTACCTATCCTGAGAATGAAGACGTGCCATAAAGTTATGTTCTGTGGAAGTTCATCCACCAAGACACCTACCTATCCTGAGAATGAAGACATGCCATCTAGTTATGTTCTGTTGAGGTTCATCCACCGGGACACCTACCAATCCTAAGAATGAAGACGTGCCATCTAGTTATGTTCTGTGGAAGTTCATCCACCAAGACACCTACCAATCCTAAGAATGAAAGACTTGCCATCTAGTTATGTTCTGTTGAGGTTCATCCACCGAGACACCTACCAATCCTAAGAATGAAGACGTGCCATGTACTTATGTTCTTTGGAGGTTCATCCATTGAGACGCCTACCTATCCTGAGAATGAAGAAACATGCCATCTAGTTATGTTCTGTGGAGGTTCATCCATTCCATTGAGACCACTACCTATCCTGAGAATGAAGAAACATGCCATCTAGTTATGTTCTGTTGAGGTTCATCCACCGGGACACCTACCAATCCTAAGAATGAAGACGTGCCATGTACTTATGTTCTGTGGAGGTTCATCCATTGAGACTCCTACCTATCCTGAGAATGAAGACGTGCCATCTAGTCATGTTCTGTGGAGGTTCATCCACCAATACACCTACCAATCCTAAGAATGAAGACGTGCCATCTGGTTATGTTTTGTGGAGGTTCATCCACCAATACACCTACCAATCCTAAGAATGAAGACATGCCAACTAGTTATGTTCTGTGGAGGTTCATCCACCAATACACCTACCAATCCTAAGAATGAAGACATGCCATGTAGTTATGTTCTGTGGGAATCCATTCACCGAGACACCTACCAATCCTAAGAATGAAGGAACATACTATCTAGTTATGTTCTGTGGGGGTCCAACCTCTGGGACCAATCCTAAGAATGAAGACGTGCCATCTGGTTATGTTCATTGGAAATTCATCCACTGAGACTTCTACCTATCCTGAAAATGAAGAAACATGCCGTCTAGTTATAGAGGGGTCCATCCATCAAGATGTCTACCAATCCTAAGAATGAAGACATGAGCCAACCTTTTATGTTCTGTGAAGGTCCATCCTCCAGACTCATATCGATCCTGACAATGAAGACATGTGCCATTTACTTATGTTCTGTGGAGGTTCTACATCCGGGACCTCAACCAGTCCTGAGAATGAAGACATGTGCCATCTACTTATGTTCTGTGGGGGTCCAACCTCCAACCTCTAGAACTCCTACTGGTCCTGAGAATGGACATGTGCCATCTACTTATGTTCTGTGGAAGTCCAACTTCCAAGAATCCTACTGATCCTGACCATGAAGACACACGTTCCATCTATTTATGTCCTGTGGAGGTCCAACCACGAGACTCCTACTCATCATGAGAATGAAAATGTACTATCTAGTTAAGTTCCGTGGAAGTCAAACCTTTGTGACTCCTACTGATCCTGAGAGTGAAGACATATTCCATCTACTTATGTTTTGTTGGGGATCTGACCTCCGAGAGTCCTTACAGTCCTGAGAATGAAGACATGTGGCATCTTAATTTATGTTCTGTGGAAGTCCAACCACTGGGACTCCTACCAATCCTGAGAATAAAGACCTGTGACATCTATTTTTGTTCTACGGAGGTCCTACCTCTGGGGCCCTAAGGCTCTATTTACAATACGTTATGTAAGCAACCGTCACATGTGCCGAACTTGGTCCTGTATTTACTATTTTGCTGTAGGCAAACTTAAACTCTATCAGTTCTCTATCTATTAAACACTAAAACATAACTTTTATTATATCTAACTCTTAACCTCTATACTCACTATTTAAAAACCTGATCTCTCACCTCATCATTTAACCCTTTTTGCTTCTGAAACAGGGAACAACTCCCTTTCTACCATCAAGTCTGGTGGAGCACCACCTATTAACAGGAGAGCCTTATATCTATAGCAAAGTACTAGCTCCGGTAAGGGATCCCAAGCCTACTACTTGGGCAGTCGTCCCCAATCTCATGGACACAGAACAAATAAGCCCCCCCGTGACACCCCTGCAGCAGGCGACACCTGTAGACAGAGGTGAGAAATCACAATTTAAAACGTCATATCTGACCTCGGACCTCTAAGCCTTGATGAAGCCAGGTTAGCTGGTGAAACATGTCGGCGAGGTCAGATATGACGTTTTAAATTGTGATTTCTCACCTCTGTCTACAGGTGTCGCCTGCTGCAGGGGTGTCACGGGGGGGGGGCCTTATTTGTTCTGTGTCCATGAGATTGGGGACGACTGCCCAAGTAGTAGGCTTGGGATCCCTTACCGGAGCTAGTAATTTGCTATAGATATAAGGCTCTCCTGTTAATAGGTGGTGCTCCACCAGACTTGATGGTGGAAAGGGAGTTATTCCCACTTTCAGAAGCAAAAAGGGTTAAATGATGAGGTTAGAGATCAGGTTTTTAAATAGTGTGTATAGAGGTTAAGAGTTAGATATAATAAAAGTTACGTTTTAGTGTTTAATAGATAGAGAACTGATAGAGTTTAAGTTTGCCTACGGCAAAATAGTAAATATAGTGATCAAAAGTCACTCTCTGTTCTCTTGCGAGATTCCCAATTTTTTGGAGATTATGTGACGAACTTGGTCCTGGGCCCCAGTTTACCCAATGGAGGCCAATAGAGTGTACGCCATTTTTTTTTTACTTTATAAAAAACCGAGTCAATATTATTCTATACAGAGGTATCCAGCAAATAAAAGTATACTATGCGATATACATTTTTTTTCCCATAAAAGCTTATGGGTAACGTTTGCCATTGTAGGGATATACAGCGGCAAATATCAGGGCCTTGTCATTGTGCATATACCTCCACCAGAAGGCTTAGACTCATTCTGCAGTGGCTTTTTTGCCAGTATCTATCGGAATAACATAAAACAGTATCCCAGCGTATACTCCAGTGAAGCCATGGGAAGTAATTGGCCAAACATAGTCTCTTCTGAATTATGCTTGCTCTATTTCACAGTCGTATAGGGTTTATGTGCTGGTGGTAGACCATGCTTTTGTGTCTGGCACATAAAACTTTTACAAAACGCAAAAGTAGTCCAAAAGTGACCACGTTTGCCCTATAGATCCCTATGCTTTCAATGCGGTATACGTCAGGATACATTTTTATGGTTATCCCAAAAAACTGTTATGTTAATGGGGCCTTGGATGCTCCCTTGAATTCCTCCGCTGCTTTTAGTGGTCCCAGCCACAGTCGGCCTCAGGTGCCAACAACCAACCGGACCACCAAAGGAGTCAGCCCACTGCTTGTGCGAGCCGTCTGTAAAGCGGAAAACGATCCATTCACTGTCAGATTCTGTTAGGGGCTTGGAGGGCGCACTTTAAACTTTAGCTTAAGGAGCACTGTCTGAGAGTACGACTGTGCCAGACGCCCCCCTTTTTTTTTGTAGGGTGAGGGTCCCAGTCGTGAGGTTCACACCTATGAGGTCTAAATGCTATAGCCTATGGATATAACATATGAGCTTTAGATAGTAATGCTCTTTAAAGTATATTAAATTGATATTTATGGGAATCTTTGAGGACCTCTGCAGACAGGAGAGATTTGATGTAGAAACCTCTACAACTAAAAATCAGCTCCATACATGTCAGTGGGGCTGTTTTCGTGGAAAGCACCTGATTTGTGGATAGTGCTGCTTTTTCAGGGACAACTTTTTACCCTGATCTGTGCAGATTTCTAGATTTTGTTTGTGTTTCGTTCTCAGTGGTGTCCCAGCTCCAGCTTTTTTTGTGTGTCCTTGAACCCTCTCATCCATTAATCAGAGCCCGGTGAGATTTTTGCAGCAGTAGCCGAGAGCCCTGTTCCTCATACATAAAGACTCACAGTCAGTTTTAGGAGCCATTTTGTCCACAGATGTCCTTGTCATTGATTGCTAAATTTGTTGGGGTACTGCGTTTTTAGGGGAATCTTCCAAACCTTAGACCTTCTCCAAATTCCAGGGTTCCAGCATATTTTTAAAGGCGTCAAGTCAGCTCCAAGACTAGCTTCACGCATTAGATAGCGTTTGTCTGCACAGTCATTTGGTTGACAGCTATTCTTACCGAACCCCCACAGACATGCACCCTCAGCTCAGCCGAGCATGCTCGTGTCCTCAGTACGGAAAGCAGAATAAGCTGCTGCCAGACGTCTTGCATTGGTCACATTTAAATCCAGTTGCTCAGTGCTTCTTTCTTCCATCCACAATTGATTTTCCCCATCCACCCTCAGCTCAGCCGAGCATGCCCGTGTCCTCAGTACAGAAAGCAGAACAAGCTGCTGCCAGACTCCTTACGTTGTTCCATCGAGTCCAGTCTATATCCCTATAGTGTTGATCCAACGAGTCCAGTCTACAGTATCACTATATTTACTATTTTGCCATAGGCAAACTTAAACTCTATCAGTTCTCAACCTATAAAACACTAAAACGTAACTTTTATTATGTATAACACTTAACCTCTATACACACTATTTAAAAACCTGATTTCTAACCTCTCAATTTAACCCTTTCTACTTCTAAGGAAGGAATAGCTCCTTTTCTATTATCAAGTCTGGCGGAGCACCACCTATTAACAGGGGAACTATATATATACAGTGATTTACTAACTCCGGTAAGGGATCCCAAACATCCGACTTAGGCAGTCGTCCCTAATCTGATGGACATAAAACATATAAGGTTTCCTTGTGATACCCTCTGCAGCGGTTGAAACTTGTAGACAGAGGTGAGAAATCACAATTTAAAATGTCATGCCTGACTTCCCCAACATGTTTCACCAGCTAAACTGGCTACGTTAAACTGGTTACGTTTTAGTGCTTTATAGATTGAGAACTGATAGAGTTTAAGTTTGCCCATGGCAAAATAGTAAATATAGTGATCAAAAGTCACTCTCTGTTCTCTTGCGAGATTCCCATTTTTTTGGAGACTATTTGACAGTCTACAGTATCTCACAAAAGTCAGTACACCCTCACAGTTTTGTAAATATTGTCTTATATCTTTTCATGGGAAAACACTGAAGATATGTTACTGTGATACAATGTAAAGTAGTCAGTGCACAGCTTGTACAACAGTGTAAATTTGGTGCCCTCAAAATAACTCAACCCACAACCTAAAACACTAGCAACAAAAGTGAGTTTACACCTAGGTGACAACAAAAGTGAGCACACCCCTAAGTGACAACAAAAGTGAGCACACCCCTAAGTGACAACAAAAGTGAGTACACCCCTAAGTGACAACAAAAGTGAGTACACCCCTAAGTGACAACAAAAGTGACTGCACCCCTATGTGAAAATGGACAAATTGTGCCCAGTGTCAATATTTTGTGTGGCCACCATTATTTCCCAGCACGGCCTTAACTCTCTTTGGCCTGGAGGTCACTAGAGCTTCACAGGCTGCAGCCACTGGAATCCTCTTCCCTCCTCTATGACGACATCACGGAGCTGGTGGATGGTAGAGACCTTGTGCTCCTCCTCCTTCCGTTTGAGGATGTTCCATAGATGCCCCATAGGGTTTGGGTCTGGAGACGCTTGGCCAGTCCAGCACCTTTACCCTCATTCTCTTTAACAATGCAGTAATGATGTCGAAGGTGTTTGGGGTCGTTATCATGTTGGATACTGCCCTGCAGCCCAGAAGGGAGGGGATCATGCTCTGCTTCAGGATGTCACAGTTCATGTTGGCATTCATGGTTCTCGCAATGAACTGTAGCTCCCACAGCCGGCAGCACTCATGCAGCCACAAACCATGACACTCCCACCACCATGCTTGACTATACTCCTCACTTGTACTCCTCACCTGGTTTCTGCCACACACGCTTGACACCATCTGACCCAAATAAGTTTATCTTGGTCTCATCAGACCACAGGACCCGGGTCTAGTAATCCATGTCCTTAGTCTGCTTGTCTTCAGCAAACTGTTTGCAGTTCTTGTGCATCATCTCTAGAAGAGACTTCCTTCTGGGACGACAACCATGCAGACCAATGTGATACAGTATGCGCGTATGTCTGCACTGCAGCTGAACCCCCTACCAACTCTGCACAATTGCACACTATCTGGTATGAGCTGTACATGCACTCACCTTCTTTAGTCGACCATGGCGAGGCCTGTTCTGAGCGGAACATGTCTTGTTAAGCCGCTGTATGGTCTTGGCCCCCGCGCAGCGGCTCAGTGTCAGGGGGTTGGCATCTTCTTATAGCCGTGGCCATCTTTATGTAGAGCAACAATTCTTTTTTTCAGATCCTCAGTCAGTTCTTTGCCATGAGGAGCCATGTTGAACTCTCATTTAGCAGTATGAGTAATAACACCAAATTTAACACACCTGAGACCTTATAACACTAACGGGTCACATGACAGTGGATGGAAAATGGTAAATTGGGCACAATTTGTCCATTTTCACTAAGGGGTGTACTTACTTTTGTTGCCAGCGGTTTAAAGATTGATGGCTGTCTGATGAGTTATTCTGAGGTCACATCAAATATACACTGTTATATAAGCTGTACATTGACTACTTTACATTGTATTAAAGTGTCATATTTTCAGTCTTGTCCCATGAAAAGATAGAATATTTACAAAAATGTTAAGGGTGAACTCACTTTTGTGAGATACTATGTAACCCTACCAGAGGAAGGCGAAAACTGCTATGTGGCAGATCTTCATTGTTCCATACAAGTGGAAAAACTCCTTCCCGACTCCAAGCAGAGAAATCGGAACAAATCCCTGGATCAACATCTTATCTCCAGAATCCAGTCCCCACAACCAGTAATATTATCA
The DNA here is from genome assembly GCA_025379985.1 of Phyllomedusa bahiana. Taxonomy (NCBI): domain Eukaryota; kingdom Metazoa; phylum Chordata; class Amphibia; order Anura; family Hylidae; genus Phyllomedusa; species Phyllomedusa bahiana. Next base: position 37,486 of record JAODAL010023749.1, read on the forward strand.
TTTTCAAAAAGACACTATTAAGCCTTTTTGAATTTGTTCAATGATGCCACCATCATAACCTCATGTGGCAGCGAGTTCTATAGTGTCACCGCTCTTACAGTAACGAATCCACCATCACAACCTCTTGTGGCAGCAAACTCCATACTGTCACTTCTCTTACAGTAAGGAATCTTCATCTGTGATGATGGTGAAACCTTTTTTCCTCTAGACATAGAGGACACCCCCTTTTTATTGTCTTCATAGAAATCTTCGCCAATCAACTTTTGAAAATGAAAAAGCAGGAGACTCTAGCGGGTGGCGCGCGTAGCGCGCCACAGCAAAAATTTGCATGGACACGCCCATCTTGTCGGTATGCCACGCCCCTTCAAAAAGCCACACCCACTCCACCTAACTGCATAACGGCTTTGGAAGAAAGCCAGGTAGATGCCCTTATGGCCAGGTAGTAACCCCCCATAAGCAGGTAGTGCCCCATACAGGCAGGTAGATGCCCCCTTGTAGCCAAGTAGATGCCCCCTCTGTAGCCAGGTAGTGCCCCCATTGGTTGCCAGGTAGTGCCCCATTGGTGCCTGGTAGTTGCCCCCTCTGTTGCCAGGTAGATGCCCCCTCTGTTGCCAGGTAGATGTCCCCTCTGTTGCCAGGTAGTGCCCCCATTGTTGCCAGGTAATGCCCCCTCTGTCGCCAGGTTGTGCCCCCTCTGTTGCCAGGTAGTTGTCCCCTCTGTTGCCAGGTAGTGCCCCCATTGTTGCCAGGCAGAGCCCCCCATATAGCTAATAAAAATAAAATAATAAAATCCACTTACCTCACCAGGCTCCTGCAGCGCGGCCCGCTCCCGACAGATCTCCTCAGCGGTGCAGGGGAAGTGAGAGCAGCTGCGCGTCACTCCCCTGCAGCCGCGCGTCACTCCCCCTGCGCCGCTGACCTGTATGTGCGGCGCACACACCGGCGCCGTACATACAGGGGGAGGAGGGAGGAGAGGAACGATCCCTCCTCACTCCTCCCTGCACAGCGAGCCCCCGGGCGGTGAAGCGGGCACAACGGCCGCTTCACCCGCCTGTAGGAGCGGCCCGGCGGTGCAAGAGTAGCGCACTAGCGCTACTCTGTCGCCGCGGCCATTTAAAGGAATGCCAACTCCCCCGAGAGGGCGGGAGGGGACCCCAAATAGCGGGACCCCCCCCGCCAAAAACGGGAGAGTTGGCATGTATGGTAGAAACTGCTCTGGGCCGCAAAAGTTGAGGGGGCCATGTCAGCTGTATCTTTCTGTAGGATTCAAGAAGGAAACCGTAGATGAGTCAAAGTTTGGTTGGATGTATACCCTCATCATTATGGGGGGTTTTAGCTCAAAGGCATTTCAAAACCTGCTTTCCTCTCTTCAGTTTTCAGAAGGGGGCGTGTATAATTTGTTTGAACAGCATAGCATGTGACTCAGCAGGCTTGACATCACCATGACTTCCCCCACAGTGTGCTCACTCTAGTCAAGGGCTAAGTTCACAAGGTGTATTGCGGCGCTTACCTGTGCGTGCCGCAATAAACAGCATTACGGCCTGGTCTTCTGTTCACTTTCATTTTCCCCGGCACTTAAGCTCCCAAAAGAAGCGACATGTCACTTCTTTTTCCAGGGCTGTACTGTGCTCTGGGGAAAATGCTGGCTTATCATAGCACTCAATAAGTGCTGTGATTTTACTGTATCTGTGGCACGTACTTCAGACACATTTCAGCATTGAGTGAACATACCCAAACAAAGGTCTATTTATGTAAAGTCAAGTAACCTAAAATTCAAGAGCTATAAGTAGCTACAATGTAGTTGAGTGATTTGCTCTTCTGCCTTTCAGCATAGGGGTCCCAGGTTCAAATCCTTGCAGGAGCCAAACTTGTGGATTTTCTTTTTCTCAATGCACATACCTGATTAAAGTTTATTTTTTTACTTATCTGCACTAATTACTAAGGAGTACAGAGGACAGGAGTACGAGGGCATCACCTGGGGTTGAACACTCGCTTAGCATTGAGTGTGTGTGATTACTAAGGATTACAGAGGACAGGAGTAGAATGACTTCACCTGAGGTTAAACACTCGCTCAGCAATTAGTATGTGTGATTACTAAGGAGTACAGAGGAGTAGAATGACAGCACGTAGGACTGAACACTCGCTCAGCAGTGAGTGTGCATGATTACTAAGGAGTACAGAGGACATGAATAGAATGACTTCACCTGGAGTTAAACACTCGCTCAGCAGTGAATGTGTGTGCTTACAAAGGAGCACAGAGAACATGAGTAGAATGACAGCACCTGGGGTTGAACACTCGCTCAGCAGTGAGTGTGTGTGATTACTAAGGAGTACAGAGGATGGGAGTAGACTGACAGCATCTGGGCTGAAACACTCGCCTCAGCTAGTGAGTGTGTGTGGGTTACTAAGGAGAACAGAGGACGGGGAGTTAAATGGGCAGCACCTGGGGTTGAACACTTGCCTCAGCAGTGAGTGGTTGGGGTGATTACTAAGGAGATACAGAGGACGGGAGTAGAATGCAGCACCTGGGGTTGAACATTTGCTCAGCAGTGAGTATGTGTGATTACTAAGGAGTACAGAGACAGGAGTAGGATGCAGCACCTGGGTTGAACACTTGCTCAGCAGTGAGTGTGTGTGATTACTAAGAGTAGCAGGGACAGGGAGTAGAATGGCAGCACCTGGGGTTGAACACTTGCTCAGCAGTGAGTTGTGTGATTACTAAGAGTACAGAGGACAGGAGTAGAATGGCAGCACCTGGGTTGAACACTCGCTCAGCGTGAGTGTGTGTGATTACTAAGGAGAACGGACAGGAGTAGGATGGCAGCACCTGGGGCTGAACACTCGCTCAGCAGTGAGTGTGTGTGATTACTAAGGAGTAAAGAGGACAGGAGTAGGATGGCAGCACCTGGGGTTGAACACTCGCTCAGCAGTGAGTGTATGTGAATACTAAGGAGAAGACAGAAGACCCGGGTGAAATGTAGGAGATTTTTAAAAGCGACAGTGGGTGGTTGAACACTTGCTCAGCAGTAAGTATGTCTGATTACTAAAGAGTACAGAGGACAGGAATAGAATGAAAACACCAGGTGCTGAACACTTGCTCAGCAGTGAGTGTGTATGATTACTAGGCAGGGAATAGACTGACAGTAGCTGCCTGAGAGAAGAGGTGATGACTGAGCATGTGCGGCCAGGACTGAGGAGCTCTCTTCCTTGGTCGTATCCCCTGGAGACGAGCTGTACACTATGGATCACTAAGGGAGCAGCTAGATCAAAAATGGTGCAGAATTTTTAATAATGATTCAGGCTGAAAACTTTTAATAATTAATTTTCAAGCTTCCCACGTCAATTCTACTTGGTTGGAAAACCCCTTTAAACACGAAGGCTTATTTTTGCGAAAAAAATGTCTGTATTCGAGAGTCGATGTATATGCAGAACAATAATAACTTACCGCGCTTCTAGGATGAAACTTTTCAATGCAGCCTTTGTGTGTCCCGGCAAACAAAATACGTTAACAAGCTTCTTTTTGCTGATTTGACGTCAAGGCAGCTAAGCCTTAGAAATGTAAAATCAAACTATTGTTTGAGGGTGACTTATGTATAGTGAGGAGGGACTCGCTGGGGTGATCATTTGGTGTGTCCAGCGGTGGAAGCAGCCATTATATCTGCCAGTGCAGGAAGCCCCTCACCAGCCGGGAGGGACACTGCAATGATCTATCCTCCCAATAAGAAGTAACCAAAGGGCTCTTCCGAATACACAGTATAATTTTCTTAATGGAGTTACCAAAGATCTTAGGCTGCTGTAATGCAATAGCTTTGAGCTCGTTAGCTATGTTCTCCTTTCCAAACCGGACATCAAGGCTTCTCTGGCCTCCACCGAGGCGTCACCAATCCCCTGCAATTACTTCAAATGGTCTCAAGTTAATGTAGACAGCGACAAAAGAGCTGAGCGGGTCACACGCGCCGACCTAAAGTCATGTATTTGGTGTTAGTTTTCAAAAACTGAACTTGGTGGTTAATCCATGAGGGACACAGCTACTTTCAGGGGGGAGGTTCATTTTTTTTCCTCACTACCGTCCCAGGACCATAACCTTTTTTTTTTTTTCCCACCTACAAAGACGTATGAGGGCTTTTATTTATTTATTTTTTCCCACCTACAAAGACGTATGAGGGCTTTTATTTTTATTTTTTTTCCCACCTACAAAGACGTATGAGGGCTTTTATTTTGCGGGACAAGATCTTCTTTCACATGATGTCATGTGAGAAACCGTAAAAAAAAAATTTAAGTGGGGCGAAATGTGGAAAAAAATGTACTTGCTCCATGTTTGTGGGGATTTCGTTTCTATGGCGTTAACTCTTTGGTAGAATCAGGGCTGTGGAGTCGGAGTCGTGGAGTCGGTGCCTATTTTGCAGGAGTCGGAGTCGTCATAAAATGGACCGACTCCGACTCCCAGAATATATAATAAGTTGGTCCAGTTAGTTTGATGCAAAGAGCAAGAGGAATTGGGTCCGGCCAGTGCTGCTGCTCCCATATCTTCAGCCTCATCACATGAGGAGTGTAATTGATAACATGGAGCAGGCAAAGCGCTGCCCCAGGGGAAAAGATTCCGCTCCCAGGGCGAACAGATTTCAGCCAAATTTTTCACCTGTTTTCAAAGAAGTAGAAGAGTTCAACCATTCATCAACACTGACTGTGGCCGAGGCAATTCCTTTATACCCTGACATTGTTAGAGATGTTGCCCCTGTGGTCACCGCTTTGCCCCCAACCCAAGTTAGTGTAGAGAGGCCGTTTTCTAGCCTGGAAATCATGAGATCAGATGTGAGGTCATGTATGCAGGATCTGATGGAGGCGATACTATTTCTCAGAACACATTCAGAGACTCCACAAATGTTCCTGCAGTGTTTTGCATATTTACAATTTTTTTGTGTTCTAAAGTCGTGTCCAATAAATATATTTTACACTGACAAGCAAAAGGGTAACAATGATTTGACCTTGTGACTTTCAGGCTCCATATCTCTCCATCCACTACAGCTTTGTACATGAGGCTACTGTAATATTATATACAGTCATCTTACCCATCTTATACATAAATGTGACCTGCAAGTATTTAGCATCTGCTTAGTTCTGCAGATTCTTTCCTGTAACTGCATTGTTACTGTTTTGCTCCTAAAAATCAAAATGTTGATTTGTATTATTTTGTTAGTGTTTGGTAAATCCCCCTTTGTTTTCAGCTCTGCCTGAACCCCTTCTGGGCTCTGGATCAGATTCAAGCATATCTTGACCAAAATCTGATCCCAGGTCTCTTCTACACGTCCCAATGTTGGTGCAGACTGGACTTGGATACAAATACAGCTTTTTCTAAAACTCCACCCAGAAGTGTTCAAAAGATCAAAACATTGTTACCCTTTTGCTTATCAGTGTCTGTTCTTTCTAAATAGCTTGATTATTGTATCATAAGGTGATAAACAGCCTGATGTTACCATTTTACTACAGTAAAGTTATCACTTAAACATGCGCCGTGTATGAGGGAGTCAGGAGTCGGAGGTTTGGGAAATTGAGGAGTCGGAGTCGGGGCTTTGGCTTGCCGACTCCACAGCCCTGGGTAGAACTGGTGTATTGTCTGTAATCTGCAGGTCGGCGCGATTCCGGAGATAACAAATATGTGGGGTTTTCGTTATATTTCAGTAAAGTAAAAAAAAACTAAATCCAAACATTTTCTATTTTCTAAATCTGTGCCGTAGCGTCATTGTCTATGACCAATAACTTTTTTGTACTTCCACTTGGACCCGAGTGAGGAGGCATTTTTTGAGGGCTGAAATGTAGTTTTTACTGGCGCTGAAACCCTTGACGCAGAAAAAAAGAAAAAAAAAGAAGAATGGATATGTTCATTCTTTAGGCGGATTAAAGGGGTTTTGCCACAATCTCATTTCATACCTCCTGCCTCCAGCTCTTCAGCTCTGTGTGCTCAGAAGGGGCGTGTGTGATTTGTTTGAATTGCATATCATGTGACCCAGCAGGATGACATCACCAGGCCTTTCCTCTCTATAGTCAAAGAAGGGTCTGTTTATGTAAAGTATTGTGAGTAGCTGAGAGGTAACGTTTTTTCCTCCAGACACAAGGGTCCTTGGTTCAAATCCCTGCAGGAACCAAACCTGGGGATTTTATTTCTCTTTACCAATGCACAGACCTGATTGAGGTTTCTTTTTATTTATTTGCACTGTTTGACTAATTACTAAGGAGAACAGAGGACGGGAGTAGAATGAAAAGCACCTGGGTTTGAACACTCAGTAGCTCCCTGAGAGGAGAAGCGAGGGTCTGAGCAGGTTCGACCAGGACTGGGGGAACTCTCAGCCCTGGTCGTATCCCCTGGAGACGAGCTTAAACAATGGATCACTAAAGGAGCAGCTAAAACAAAAACGGTGCAGAATTTTTAATAATAATGAATGGTGAAAATGTTTATTATTTCATTCGCAAGCTTCCCGTGTCAATTTTTCTTCGTGGCAAAACCCCTTTAAGCACGAATCCGCATTAAAACTTCCCAAGCACCATGTGGCGATAGGTTGGATATCATCAGAATAAAGAATTCTCAATCTCCTAAATTCTTTAAAAAAATGGGGAACTTTTATCGAACTGTTTTATTCCACTGTGGAAATGAATGAATTTATGCTACCTTTTCTATATACACCCCGGTACCTCTCTTCCTGTTTAGCGGGTACTCTAGGTCGTCTGCAGGTTAGCGCATCTTTTGGACCTTAGGAAATTCTTTTTTCCCCCACTTTTGGGGGATCTATGGCTCTCCCTACTTTTATTTTTACTTTTCCTCCTATTTCTATTTTTGTCTCCAATCTGATCTTCAGCATTATCCTCTTGGTCCCGGTTCCGCAGCATCATGCAGATTTGTTCGCTGGTATTCTTTCAGCACTTTATGGGTGCTAGTTACGCCCTCGCTCCCTTTGGTGCCATCTCTATTATTCTATTATGAAAAAAACTTTGAGGTACTTAGTTCACATGTTTTGATCAAAACTGTTTAAGCCCCCCCCCGACTATCAACGGGATCTCAAGGCGGGTGGTCCTACTCTATTTTTACCTTTCATTTGACTCCAATTCAGACTTCTCATTGGGTTCTCAGACCTCCATAATCCAGAGAGAAAAAAACACCAGCCTTATAAGCGTACTGCACTGATCTAGCAACCTGTGGAGGTGGGCAGGGTGCAAAGAACCAAACTGGAGGCATCCACTCCTCCCTATAGGAGTTAAAAGCAATATATTCCAATGCAATGTATAGTTCTGCACAAAAAAACATTTCTGAAAAACACAATGTGAACCCGGGTGCCACTGGCTTGGTTGTGGTATTTATACACACATTCGAATATCAGTGGCACACATGTATTGTAGATAGCATAAATGCTTCTTTAGAGGTTTCCATGTCTTGTTTGTTAGCCCTTTTAGCTGATGGTGTGCCACTTGTATTGGAATGTGTGTGTATATATATATATATATATATGCCGACCAATGAGAAGAGCTTAAACAATTTGAATCACTGTATTTCCCGCATTCTCTATACCCCCAATTCCCATGTACGCGGTCTCGGCGACAAACGCATTGTTAGTGATTATATTAATGTATCTTTATAGAAGGTTTCAGCTCTTTTTCAGCGAATGTTTTACACTTAATAAATGATTTTTTTATTCATACTTCACGCCGCTGAGAGCCGAGATTTCGTTGCCCCGATCTCTCCATAGACTACAATGGGACAAGTAGCTTGCGCTCTGATTCGCTGGGATAGCCAAGCCCCCGCTAGCTCAGCCAATCAGCTCTTTTCTGTATTTTTACTGTATTTTGAACTGTCCCGCCTTTGATTTGATTGGTCAATACTCCTCCATAGGTTATAATGGGTCACTGTCGCTCCTATTCTGATTGGCCGGTTTATGCCAACCAATGAGAAGAGCTTTGAGAATTTGAATTACTGTATTTCCCGGCAATTTCCAATATCCTAATTCCTGATATTGCGCCGTTCTAGATTTTTGGAAAGTTATTTTTTTATTTATTTATTTTTTTTGAGGTTTGAGCTCTTTTTCTGAGAATGTTTTCCGCCTTTATAAAGGCGATTATTTTTGGAATCATACTCCATGCCGCTGAGCGCTGAGATTTCTGTTGCGATCTTCTATGTTTCCTCGCATGTTCCGATCCTGCTTCACTTCGCCTTCGCCGGATCATTTAGACCAAAACAAACCAGGTCTGCCTGTCGGAGCTGCCGAGCGCTGCACTGCGCCGCACTTTGCCGACTCGCCATCGTACATGCCTCGGAGTATACGAACGCGCCGCGTCCCGCCCCGGAACACCTACCCCGCGCCCGCACCGCGCCCATTGCCCGCCCCTTCATGCGAGGCGCAGCTGAAAGTGGCGAACGCTGCACCTAACACTGCATCCCTGCGTCCGACAGCGGGATTCGGGCCGGGGAGGCGCAGGATACGCCAAAAAACAGGCGTAAAGCCCGTTCATACATGTCGCCATTAGTGATGTATGAACAAACCTGTACTGGTCACAAGAACAATTATTCAGGTTTCTTTCACATGAACAAAAATATCCAATAAGAAGCATTTCATGTATCCAATAGATTGATTGGTTATGTCTGTACAGCATGGACAGTATACACGACGGAGATAGATCGATCCAATAGATTGATTGGCCATGTCTGCACATGAACAGTTTCACAGTGGAAATAAGATGAACACTCACCAATTTCAAATAAATCTGTTTCTAAAGGTGCTATTGACATTAAATTCCCCCCAGGTGTCGGTAACAACCCGTCCAATCCACACAGGCAAAAAAATCAAACCATAGATGTCAACCCAACCAAAGGCATAACGAGACAAGGGAAAAGTATTGAACGCGCTTCCTGAAATGTGTTTCGTACTTGCTACAGAAGCCTTTGTTGCTGCTGACACCTCCTGAAAGAAAACTGTCGCCTGCCGTTTTCCCCAGCGGGATCTCGGCCCATTCTCTTCACATCCTGAGGCTTCCATGGGCTCCTTCTATGACCTCTGAGCTTTAGCTCCTTCCATAGACTTTCTATTAGATTCAGCTCAGGTGATCGGCTCGGCCGTTCCCGCAGCTTTATCTTCCTTCTCTGATACTATTGAGGACATGTCCCCACTGCACGGGTTTTCGGTCCAGCGGCAAAACACTGTAGAGCACCTTCTTCCGTCCGGTTTCGGGCGGAGTCTGTGCTTCTCAATGGAGGGCTCTTCCTTCCGCTCATCGCGGAGAAAAGCCACCCCAACCCCGCAGCCCTGGGGACGGCCAAAACAGACCAAATTTCCGCTGGCAAACCGGCCGGCATTTGTCCTGTGCCGTGTGAACTTCCCGTGTGTTTGGGGTCATTGTCTTGCAGAAATGTCCTCCCTCGTTTCATCTTCATCCTCCTGCTAGGTGCAGCAGGTTTGTATCCAGAAAGTCTCAGTCCATTCGTCCTTCCTTATCGACATGCCATTAAAGTACTGATGGGGACACTCCTCTACTCTGTACCCCCTTGATAAAGCTGATGGCAAAGCACATGAGGGTCTGAGCTGGCGGCCATTCGTACATTGTAAGCACCAGGTTAGCTCTCCTTGTAGTGACCACACCCTGGCTCTTGTATTGCACCGTGTTCTTCAGTCTTTTTTACCTTTCATACCAGGGTGAATTTTTTTTTCACTTTTGGTAAAATCCCCTCCGCGTTGGAAAACTACAACTCCCATCAGCCCCTATATAGATTATCAAAGCATGAGGATTGTATTTTTTCCCACACTGGGGGGGCCGAGTTTGACACCGGGCTCTACAGCAATCCTTATATAACTCCACCTTCCACATGGTGCTTTTTTTTCCTTTATTTTCATGCGTTCAGGTTGTGATGGGTGAGTTGTTCACTAGCTGTTAGTGCTTCTTCTATACCACGGGTTGAAAACTGGGGCCCCCCAAAAGCTGTTGGGAAACTACAACTCCCCATGCATTTGTAAATCTTGACAGTGGGAATGATGGGAATGTATTTTCCAAACTGGAGGACGCAGTTTGACACCCGGTTATACGCTCCCCCCTTTTAAAAAACCTCACCGGCCACTTTATTAGGGGTTTACCATGCTAGTAATGGGGTGGACCCCCTTTTGCCTTCAGAACTGCCCCCAATTCTTCGTGCATATTTTCCCCAAGGTGTTTCAACGTGCCAAATTGGTACCAAGGGCCCAAAAGTGCCCGAAAATATTTTCCCCACACCAGACACCACCCCCCCCCACCTGAACCTTTATACAAGGGAGGGTGGGTCCATGCTTTTAGTTTTTGACGCCAAATTTTGACCCTACCATCCAATGTCGCAGCAGAAACGAGACTCATCAGACCCGGGAACTTTCCCAATCTTCTACTGTCCAATTTCGATACTTGGGGAAATTGGAGCCTCATTTCCTTTCTTTAAGAAAGAGGGGACCCGGGGTTTGGGCCCTTTCTGCTGTCCCATCTGCCTCAAAGTGGCCTTTTGTGCGTTCAAGATGCTTTTGCCTACCTGGTTGTAACGGGGGCTATTTGATCACTGTTCCTTTCTATCAGCTCGAACCAGTCTGCCCATTCTCCTTTGACCTCTGGCACAACAAAGGCATTTCCGCCCACAGACTGCCCTCTCTGGATTTTTTTTTTTTTCGGACCATTCCTGTAAACCCCAAGATGGTTTGCGTGAAAACCCCGGAATCAGCATTTTTGAAAACTAACCACCCCTTTTACCCAAACTCGGATAAACATTTTTCCCCCAATTGATTTTTAAGGGAATTGTTTGAATTTAAAGAAATGTGGTTGGGGAAGTATTGGGTTTTTAAAGAAATTAATGTTTTGAGATTTGGGCAGGTTACCTAATAAAAAATACCCGGGGGAGTGTATATGTCGGTATACAATTCCTTTTCTCCATGCTTCTGACGGTTTTTGATTTGATGGTGCACGGGTCTATCACACACTGAACAAGCTTTTTGGGGTTTAAAAACTTTACTGGACCTTCTCGAAGAACATTATTAGTCATTCTCTATATACGTGTACATTTTCTGTTGTGAATTTCCCTTTTAAGACACTGACACAGAATAAACACAAAAAACGAGTCCCCCTTTTAAAAAAACTTTTCATTTCTTTTCCTGTACTACCTGATTACATCCCTTTTTTCCTCCAACTGCGCTCCTATTCGCCGGGGCGTCACTGTACATACATTTCTTATCCTGTACGATCCATTACATTCTTATTTTCCTCCCAAAAGCCGCTCACTATTTTTGCGGGGCAAAATCCCCCCCGTACATACATTACTTATCCTGACTGATCCTGATTACTTCTTATTATTCCAACGCACTCACTATTTTCTGGGGCAGTCCGTTACATTACTTTTCTTACCTTACTGATCCTGATTTTTCTCCTTATTTTCCTCCAAGCTCACTCACTATTCTGCGTGCAAAGTCACTGTACTACATTACTTATCCCTGTACTGACCTGATTACATTCTGTATTATACTCCAACTGCCTCACTATTCGCGGGCGTCACTGGGACATACATTCTTACGTGTACTGATCCTGATTTTCATCCTGTATTTAACCTCCAGAGTGTGTCCTATTCGCTGGTGCACACTTACATACATTGCTTATCCTGTATGATCCCGACTACATCCCGTATTACCTCCAATGCGCTCACTATTCTGCGGGCAGTCACTTACATACATTACTTATCCTGTACTGACCTGATTACATCCGTATATCCTCCAAGTCCTCACTTTCTCGTGCAGTCACTGGTACAAACTTACATTACTTATCCTGTATTATCCCCAAACTGCCCCCTACTGCGGGGGGGATCACGTACATACATTACATTTCTTTTCCTTACTGATCCTGAGTTACATCCTGTATTTTTCCTCCAAACTGAACTCATGCATTTCCTTAAAGCTGAATTATCTGAGCCCAATCTCCCTAAACCCGCATTAGCTTGCTCAGGTATTGTATAGTATTTCGGAATAGAGAAAATTAACCAAGCTGCTAGAACTTTTCTTGTCTTAAAACTTGTTGTCCATTTTTGGTGGCAATCAGCCAAATTTTGAATAAAAGCTCTAAGTGAAATTAGACTGTAATTACACAAAATAAAATTATAATTCACCTTTTTATGTATATTATTATAAGGCCCTTTTATTAGCGGCTTTGGTTTCTGTTGTTAGAAGTTGCCCATTTTGGTGCACGGCTTTTGATGATTTTTTTGATTTTAAAGATTTTAGCAAAATTGGGGGGGAAATTTTTCCAGAAAACCTAAACCAGCTGAATTGGTTTTTGCTTCAGCTAAAGCTGCCCGAAAGTATTTTCCCAAACATTCCCCCCTTAAAGGGGTTTTAAAACACTACTTGATTCACCTTATCCCTGGTTTTTCTAGGTTTCATTTGAATTTAGGGGTTTTACTGGCTTTCCCCTAGGGTGCATAGAAGTCAGGTCTTTCTATAGCAACCAGGGTAAGCCTATAGGAAGTTAAACATTTTGTAGCATAGCGACCATCGGGAGCCTAACAGGAAATTTAAACAGGTCGACAAGCACCAGCCCTCATCTATCAGGGGAAAAAGGAACAGGGCTTACTAAAACGACCAGTGTGGCAGCCTTCAGGAGAGATTAAACAGTCTGGTAAAACGACCCAGCGCTCTCAGTCTATCAGGAAGAAGGGAAAAGGCGAGCTTAAGCGACCTTTTTGGCAGCCTATCAAGAGATTAAACACCCTTTGCAAAAGCGACCACACTGGGGAGCCTATCAGAGAGAAGAACGGTCTTACTAAAGTGACCTGAACTGTGCAGCACATACAAAGGGGGTATCTAGGAATAGGGGAGGACCTGTTAATGGGCCATTTGCAAAGTGACTTTTTTTTTGCAAGACTTTTAACAAAAAAAAAGGATCCCGTAGTGAGACAACCCCCTTTTAAAGTGGCCCCCACAAAGACACCATGATTCCCCAATGATGGACCCCAACTATAAAAAATGGAGCCCCGAGTGCCCGAGCTTTAAAGGGCGCGTGGCAATACCCTATTGTTTTTCCAAAACAAAGTGTATGGGGGGCAAAGAAAAAAGCCAAAAAGAGCAAACATATCCAGCAGAAGGAAACAAAACCCCAGGGTCCAGCCCGGAAAAAGTAAGGGGGGTTTTACACGGGTTATGCGACGTGGTTTTTGGACGAGTCAGGGAGTTTTTCCCCCGCCCAAACCTCGCCAAAACGCTTTCCCCAAGCCCCCATTCATTTTAATTTTATTCCTAATGTAAAAACCTCAATGTAGTTCACACACAACGAGGTTTTTACCCGCTTCTTTGGAAGCGCTGAAAAAGAAATGTCATGTCAATTCTTGAAGCGCGTTTTAGGCGCGGGTTTCGGGGCGTTTTTTGTCCTGGTTATTAATTTGTATGGGTGAAAACCTCGTCGAAAACCTCGCCCAAAACCTCGCCGAGAAACGCCTCCAACACGTCTCCAAAACGCCCCCTATGCTTTACACAAGGTTTTGGGCGAGGTTTTGGGAGCGGAAACGCGATGCTCCATCAATGTCTGTAGTGAGAAAACCCTTTTAAGACTGGCAGCCTTGAATGAGAGTTCCCACCAAATGATTCTCCATCCTGTTCTATGGGAGTTCCCAATACAGGGGAGCGCTGTGTCCTCTGCATTCTTTTTTATGGGAGTTCCCAGTACAGGGGAGCGCTGTGTTCTTCCATTCTGTTCTATGGGAGGTCCCAGTACAGGGAGCGCTGTGTTCTCCATTCTGTTCTATGGGAGTTCCCAGTACAGGGGAGCGCTGTGTTCTCCCCTCTGTTCTATGGGAGTTCCCAGTACAGGGAGCGCTGTGTTTTCTCCATTCTGCTCTATGGGAGTTCCCATTACAGGGGAGCACTGTGTTCTCCATTCTGTTCTATGGAAATTCCCGATACAGGGGAGCGCTTTTTTCTCCCCTTCTTTTTCTATGAGAGTTCCCATACAGGGAGCGCTGTGTTTCTCCATTCTGTTCTATGGGGGTTTCCCCTACAGGGAGCGCTGTGTTTCTCCATTCTTTTTCTATGGGAAATTTCCCCAAAACAGGGAGCGCTGTTTTCTCCATTTGTTCTATGGGAAATTCCCAATACAGGGAGCCTGTGTTTCCCATTTTTTCTTGGAGTTCCCAGTAAAAGGGGGGGCTGGGTTTCTCTATTTTGTTCTAAGATTCCCCGTCGGGGGCCTGTGTTTCTCATTTTGTTCTATGGAGTTTCCAGTAAGGGAATGTGTTCTCCTTCTTTCTATGGGATTCCCCTAAGGGGGCGCTGTGTTCTCCATTCTTTCTATGGGGGGTTCCCAGTACAGGAAGGGCTGGGGGTTTCCATTCGCCTTATGGAGTTCCCAGTACGGGGGATGTGTTCTCCATTCTTTCATGGGATTCCCCTACGGGACCTGGTTCTCCATTTGTTCATGGGAGTTCCCATACAAGAGCGCTGTGTTTTTCCCCTTTTGCCTCTAGGGTTCCCAGTACAGGGGAGCGCTGGTTCTCCCTTCTGTTCTATGGGGGGTTCCCATACAGGGAGCGCGGTTTTTCCCATTCCCCTTTTTTTGGGGTTCCCGACAGGAGAGCGCTGTTTTTCCTTTCGCCTCTATGGGGAGTTCCCATACGGGGGAGCGTTGTGTTCTCCTTTCTTTTCTATTGGAGTTCCCAGTACAGGGGGCCTGTTTTCCATTCTTTCTATGGGAGTTCCCCAGTAGGGGGGTGTTGTTCTCCATTCCCTCTGGGGGAGTTCCCATACGGGGGATGTTTTTTCTCCATTCTTTCTAGGGGAGATTAAAGGGCAGCGGGGCCCAAAGTCACCAAAAAACCATTAACACATTACCGTAATGGAAAACCCTGCAGTGCCACGGGTCCCGGGGTTTCAAGGGGGCGCATGGCGGGACCCCCTAAGTTTGCCAATGAACACCTGGGGTTTTGGGGAAGTGTTTGGGGGAAAGGGTCGGGGGTCAGAGGAGACAACATTGACTCTTTGGCATTAACCCAAAATTCCTTTTTTGGGGGGGAAGAGAAGCTGTTTATCCCCCTGTCAAACATGGAGGGGGAAACTTTGGGGGGGACATGCCCTGAAAACTGCCTTGTTTAAAGACTTTTCTTTCAATAAACAGAGGCCATAGCAACCAAAAATTTGATCAGGCAACCAATTAGACCCCATAGTAACCAAATCAGACCCCATAGCAACCAATCAATTCCCCCCTTTTTTTTCTTAGTCTCTGAAAAAATAAAAAAGGGGAAAACCGATTGGTTGCTTGGGGCAACAAAAAGTCTTAAACCAAACTTTTTTCAACATGCCCCCCCCTTTTATTTTTGGGGGGGTTTCTCTCTGGGGACACGGGCATTCACTGAAATCAATAAAGAATGGAGGGAGCCATGACGTAAAACCCTGATGACAACCTCCTTCCCTCCAAGGGACATTACAAAGGGTCTTTTCGGGGTCTTCCCCAAAATCCATGCCCCCAAAACATACAGCCAAGGCAACAAAAAAAAATGGCTCAAAAAAAAGCACATTAAGGTCATGGAGTGGCCTAAGCCCCGCCCCCCAAAAAAAACTTAATCTCGCCCTCAGTTTTAAAAAAAATTCAAGGGAACCCCAAAAATTTTTGGATCAAAAAAACCATATTATGAGAAAATGGGAATAAGACCGGGAATTTTTGCTTTACTGAAGATGTTTGGCGGCTGCCGGGGTTTGCAGCTCCCCACCAAAACATCGAGATGATTAATCATCTAGAAATTTCAAAAAAAATTACCTTACGGTGGTACTTGACCCCTACCCCCAAAAGCCCATTTTTTCCCAACCTGGTTCGGTCCCCTTGTGGAGAGGTTTGGGCACAAAAGGCTTTTACATATGTGGGGGAATGCCCCTTATCCCCTCTCTGGGAACAAGTAAAGGCGAACATAAACTGACTCATCCAAATTAAAATCTTACCCCCCTTGCACTTTTAGATTCAATCTACATGATATCCTCAGTTTTTAGAATGTTTTTTCCCATAAATTTTGGCCACTAGGTTAAAACATGCAAAACACTAAAACCCCCTACTCTTCCAAGGTTTGGAGATTTTAAGAGGGAAAAAATTCAAAAATCCCGGAAAACCCTTTTGTTTCCCCCCATATGACCCCCAAAAAAAAAACATAAAAGGATTTTTATGGAAAACTCCCATTTTACACAAAGGGCTTTGGCTTTATTGACGATTAAAGAAAGGAAACAAATTGGGGAGTTCTCCCCAAAATTTTTTTGTTAATCTCTTATCCCTTTAAAACGGCCCAAAAAGACTACTGTTAAAAATCGTTTACACGGCTTTTTGCCGCGATTGGACCCCTACTGCGCCTTGGATTTGGCTTCAAATACGGCCCAAACCGCGGGGGAATTTCGGTAACCCACTGCTCTCAAGGAAAAAGTGGTTTTCCGCGTCCCCCCGCTCGGAAATCCGCCGGGGGGGGAAAAGGCACACTTTTGGGGCCTCCTAATGTAAAACATTTTCATGGGTAACCCCCGGCCCCCCCTCCTTTTCCGCCGGGGTTTTTAAAGGTCCAAAAATTTCCCCCTAAACCGGCAAAGGCCAATTTTCAAAAGGGGTACATATTTGCCAAATTTTTAATTTTTGGGCCAAATTTTTACCCAAATGTGTAATAAATCAAACCTTTCAACGGCTTTTTGGGGGAAAGCGGCCGCCCCAAAAACGGGAAAGCCCAAAACAGCCCTTTTTTCCCTGCCGGCGAATAACCAAAGGGGGGGAAAGGGAAATTCCCAATTTTTTAACCGGGGTAACCCCAAAAAAGGCGGGGGGGGGGGAAAGGGGGGGGGGAAGGGGGGAGGGGGTACGAAAAAAGGGGAGGGGGCCGGGGGTTTTTTGGGGCTGTTAAACCAATTTTTGTCAATTTTTAACCTTACTTGCTTTTTTTTTTAAAAAATTTTGGTTAAAAAAAAAACTTAATTCCTACCCAAAGGGCCCAATTTAACTTTTAAAATTTTTTGGGCCCTGTTTACACGGCTTTTTCGGGACGTAAATTTTAGTCCGAATTACGCGCCAAGGTTTGGGCCCCAAAATTTCGGGTTTTAAAACCGTTTTCCCCGAATTTCGTAATCAAGTTCCCCATAGAGAATATGGTTACCTTCCCCCTCCCTGCTCGGCCCAATCCCCCGAGGGGGGATAATTTACAAGTGAATTACCAGCGGGTTTTACGCGCCCCTGGAATGAATGTCTATTGGCCGGCCCCCCCCCCCAACCCCCCCCGGGCCCCCACGCGTAATTTTCGCCTGCATTTAAGCCCTGTTAAACCCCGCCTTTGAGAAAGGTCGCAAAGAGGAGTGGAAAAAAAATTCCTCCTGACGTGGTTTCCCCGGAAAACCCCAACCCCAACTAAAAAAAACGTTTTTGACTGCTGTGCAAAAGCCAAACACATATGTTTTTTTTAAAAATAAAGTTTATTCGGTTTCCCCAAGGACTTCAAAAATAAGTTAATTACAAAAAAAAGCGTTTTTTTTCCACCAAATAGTAAGTCTTGTTTGCCAGAGGGATCAAATACAAATAAATTTATATAATTTATACAACGTGATTTTCTGGATTTTATTTTGGATTTTCTGTCTCTCACTGTTAAAATTACCTGCCCTTAACATTATAGACTGTTCATGTCTTTGTCAGTGGGAAAACTTACACAATCAGCAAGGGGTGAAATACTTATCTCCTTCACTGTATAAACCATACACTGCGCTCTCGAGTGAGTCTCTACATTCTGCTGTACACGCACCTTTTTCTCATATTTTCACTTTTCGTTGACAACAGAGAAACTAGACCACATGTTGTGGTGGAGCTGATGCAAGACACGTAGTAAGGAGCGAAGAGCGAGTATGAATCAGTCGAAATCTGAACTTGGAGGTGAAATTGACTGAAGGTGTTTGGTTGAGCTGTGAATCGGCGCCTTGAGGGAAAGCTGTCTAGTAAATATGTTGCTATCCTGGCGGCTCCCGTACGGCCGCCTGCAGCGCTCGCTGGGGGTGAAACATTTTCTTGACTACTAGTAATGGTTCTAAAAATAATTCCTACCTGGATAAACACCTCGGTGACCGCGGGTCTCGCCGGCCGCATTAAAACTGGGTTTTTTTGTCAGATTTTTCTGAGTTTGAATAAATCGTACCAAGGTTTACACAGAATCTGTTCTCAGGGCTTTTGCACAGGACTGCATTATGGATCCATCCGATGTGGCGCGCTCCCTCGCATGCCGTATGCATGGAGGACGCACTGTAGGTGGCGCAGTTGGTTAAAGTAGGTGCGCTACTTATATGCAGTATACCGTGGGGCGGATTTATTAATATGGTCTAAAACTTAGACTACAACGTCTTAGATGATTGGCAGAAAATCCAGCAAACCTTCAAGTATTCCAAAAGAAAGGCTCCTTTATTATAGAAAAAAATAATCACAGAGGCAGGAAAAACCGCTGACGCGTTTGAGCTGTGGGTTTTAAAGTATACCCCAAACTTTTAAAATGTCAGTTGAGGGCTTTATGTATGAAAAGTGTCTAGCAATAAGACTGTATTTGTTGCCCATAGCAACGAATCAGAGCTCAGAGCAACCAATCAGCACTCATAGCAACCAATCAGAGCTCATAGTCACCAATTACAGCACATAGCGACCAATCAGAGCCCATAGCGACCAGAGCTCATAGTAACCAGAGCCCATAGCAAAAATCAGCCCCAATAGACCCAAATCGAGGCCTAGAACCGGGGTCAGCTGTAATTTTTTCCAGAGCATATATGAAAAAAAAGCTCGATTGTTGCTATGGGCTCTGTTTGGGTTTGGGTATGAGTGCTGTTTGGGTTTTGCTAGGGCTCCTGATTGGTGCTTGACCGCTTTGGTTGCTATGGGCTCTGTTTGGGTGCTATGGCCTCAGGTTGTAGGGCTTGTTTTGGCGCTAGGGGCCTTCATTGGTTGCTATTCGCTTGATTGGGGCTTGGGCTCTGATTGGTGGCTATGGTCTCTGTTTGGGTTACTAGGGGGCTGATTGGTTGTTATGACCCGATTTGGTTGCTAGGTCTCAGATTGGCACGGGGGGCTTCTTTGGATGCTGTGGGCTTTTTTGGTCACTATGGGTTTGATTGGTGTAGAACACTGTTTGGGTTGTAGAAACTGATTGTGCTATGGCTCTGTTTGGTTTTACTATGACCTTTTTTTGCTATAAACCTGATTGGTTTATGAGCTCTTTTGGGTTGCTAGAACCAGGGTTGCTATGAGCTCTGTTTGGTTGTAGAGCTCTAATTGGTTGCTATAAAACATGATTGGTTTATGAGTTTGATTGGTTGCTAGGGCCCAAAAAAGAGGTCTTTCCCTGAGGGAATTTTCTTTTAAGGCTCTGTTCACTCCTCTATTGGGGGGCTTCCTTTTTCCATTGACCCAAAATTTTGGCGAAAGTTTTTTGGGAAAGGCCTTGGGCCCTAAGCCAACCCCCCCCTTTTGGGCCCCAGACCTATTGGTCCTCCCCCTTTGTGTCAGACGGCGAGACATTTCTAGAAACTGTCTAAAACACATATTAAAAATTTTGGGAAAGCATGCGGGTTTTTTATGCCAAATTGTGGCAGATTTTGGTGCATTGCGTAAGGGATGTCCCCCGATTTACCCGTATTGAATCGTGGTTTGCACCGTGTACCCAGTGGAGTTGTTGGGCTGCTGACCTGGCGGTGAAGGAGGCTCTGCTGTCTTGGGTGCCCGGTGCTGATATCATGGTAGACGTTGGGCTGGAGCCTCCCGTGGATGGGGTTAGACAAGCCCTTACAGGTGTCCCTTTTGAGTGGTGCAAACAACCCCCCCGGCAGCTGCTTAGAAACAACGAGGGCTATGAAGTTGCCGAGGGAGAGGAACAGAGCTATAGCCAGACAGGGCCCCGAGCTACGTAGTAATCAGTGGGGTCCTACTAAGGAACCCAGAAATCTGAGGAAGAGCCTGACCATGCTATGGGGGCAAGCGAGTCCTGTTGAGTTCCTTGGTATGGTGTACCAAAATCCCCAATTTTACACATAAAAAGTTTTAGGGGGTTTCAAAGGTTTTAATTTTGGGACGTTTAATTTTGCCCAAATTTCCCCGGGGGACGGGGGCCAGGGGGGGGTACAGGGGGGCCGGGCCCTTTGCGGCCCTTACAATTTCCGCTAGCCGTAATAGCCTGAAAGTAATGGAAATTATTCCCCCCCGGCGGCTTTCGCCGGGGGGAGGGGACGTAATCCTTGTTCCAGGCTTAAATTCCCCAAAAATTTGGGCCGTTTTCGGCCGAATTGGTCATTCGGCGAATTCGGCCGAATACGGCCCCATTTTAGCGTGGAAATCCTTTGGGGTTTCCCGGCAAATCCCCCCGTTGGATTTCATCAATATTTCGAAAGCTTACGGTAAAAATATTTTTCCCAAGGCGGTTTCCGCTTTCCCCCCCCCGTCCCCCGACCTTTTTACGGGGGGGGGGAAAAAGAATCAAATTTTTAGGGTTTTGTTACACGGGATAATTTCGGCGTGCATTCTCGCGTATTTGCCTCTAATACGGGCAAGATACGCGCCCCCAAATGACGGTAATCCCCAATTTCTAGAAACTTGGATTAGCCCCCCCTCTCCCGCACGTAAATACGATGTATTTTACGCGCGGGGGGATAAGTAACTGTCAATTATTGGGCAAAAACGAAAAGCGGCTACCGCCCCTGCGCCGGGGAGTAGCTGTATTTGGTGACTTAAAAGAACATGTAATGGGGCGGGGTTACTTTTGGGAAATAGCTTGCGGGGATTAGTGCGCTGGCAATGCAAACAAGGGGCCGGAACCCGGGCACCCCTCCTGCCGCTTTGGGAAATTCGTGCTTCCAAAATACCCAGCATATTGCGGCACGTACTATACGCGCTGCAATAAGCCGTGTGAACTTACCCTGACTCTTCGAAGAAGCGGCTCCCCCTAAGAACTGTAGACTTGGACTGAGTAGGTCACACGTTGGCCTGAGGTCACACTCTAATTTACGACAGACATGGTAACATGGAGAGCCTCTGATGTCACACAGTCCGCCGCCGCCGCCAGGTCACAAAGCAGCCGCTGAGGCAATGTTTAGTCACTGCTTCAGTTTCCTGCTTAGGGTATGTTCACAGGGCGCGTTGGGTCCGTGTGAACATACGTTCTTAGATGTGTGTTTGGATCCGTCTTCCGGCCCAAGCATGCATATAGCAATGAGCAATGTGATGCTCGCAATGTAAAACACGTATCGGCGTTCACATGAGTGCGTCTCGTTGCGTCTTTTGGATCCGTTCTAGGAATTGATGTCAATTCTTGGTCCAAAAGACGCAGCAGGAGCCCTATAATAAAACATAGGGTGCGATCCTGCTGCAGCCATACACATCCAAACATGCAGCTGGATCCGTTTAGGATCCGTTCGCCGCTGCTTTTTTTTGGATGTGATCTTCGGATCCAACACGGACCCAAAATCGGATCCAAAAAACGCAGTGTGAACAAGCCCTTAGTGTGTTACTGGCGAGCTTATGTCCCTCTCTCTGCATTCACACGGCTGATTCGGAGGCTTATTTCTCGGCGTCCAAATCAGCTTCCAGTCCTCGTCTGACAGCCGCCTCATATGAAGTAGTTTTCAGTCGAGGATTTGATGCGTTTTTTTCCAGATGCTCATTGTTTCTCGTTTTTTCGGCACATTTTTTATGCAGTTTTGCGGCGCGGTTTGTCATTTTGAATCAGCCTTCAAGTTCACAAATTGGCAGATTTCGAACAAGGTCGCTTTTTTGGCCGCAGATCTGCATCCAAATCGGCGTCAAATAATGTGCCACACTTGTGGGAGACTGTTTTGAAGTTCTCCATTGATTCCTATGGGTATTTTACACATGGAAAACACCTTAAGACTTGACGTCACTTATTTTTCAGCGCTGAAAATAATTGAGTAAAAAACCGCGTTGTATAAACATCAAGAAGGTTAGACATAGGAATCAATGAAAATGAGCTGGGGGGCGTTTTTTAGTCATTTTTTTAAGCTGTTTTGGAGGAGGAATCTGCACCAAAACAGCATCGAAAACAGGGTCTAGAACTGTTGTGTGAACCTACCCTAAAATGTGCTTGTCAGAATAAGGGGCCGTTCACACGGTATCTGCACTGTTTTCGGGAGGTGCACACGGCCGCCGAGGGACGGATTTTCTCTGCAGTTCCCTCCTCCTTCGCATAGACATGTTCATATTCCGCCCGAAAACCGGAAGGAAGAATGAACATGTTCTATGTTTTTCGGGTGGCCGGCGGTTTGAAAAAAACCTGTGCAATGGGGACTGCTGCTCGGGTTTTCCATTAAAGGAGTTGTCTCCCTTCAGAGTTTCAGATAATGCATGAATGAAATACTCTGTCACTTCCTTGTTCAGACTGACTTATTTGCATACAGCTCAGTGCTTGTACAGCTCAGTGCCATGCTGTGCTTTCAGATGCTAATTAGATCAGATTAGCTTCTCAAACTACTAACAGGACTTCTTATCTGATCCCCAAAACAAAAGCCCTAATTACAGTGCTGTTTATTTTACATAAATCAAGCTTTTTTACTGCTGAGCAGCACAGGACACTGCCATGACCTGTGTGATGACTTCACTCACTGTTATCTCATTGAACAAACAGCAGGGGGAGAATTGTTTACAGGTTGGTTACTGAGGGAACTGAAACAGCCAGGGAGGTCATAAATTCACTTGTATCTCCTTAGGGAAAACAGAGGAACAAAGCAATATATTTGGAAAATGTCTTTATTTTGTGTTCCCTACAATCTGAAAGCTATTCTTTGTAGCGAGACAACCCCTTTAAGGTCCATAATAAGTGTTGTCACCTGGTTTGCAGACGGTTTTCAAAACCGAAAACTATCTTAAAAAAAAAAACGGGTGAAAACCCGAACCGGGGGGACATGGCTTAAAAGCTACGTCAAGAAACAGCGTCTCGGAAACCTCATCAAAAACTCCCCTGGAAACTGCTGCGTATGAGGCGGTTTTCAGACGAGTATTTGAAGCTGATTTGGATGTTGAAAAAGAAGAGTCGCATCAGCCGCGTGAACAGAACCTGAGAGAAAAAATACAAGAAAAAGTCATTTGCACCAAGGAACCAGGTCCATGACATTTCCGGTACTGGTCACCCATCCTGATTACATACCTATAGCACCCAGAGAAGTCTGTACGGCCTCCAAGCAGCGCCGTATCCGCTCTGTGCTACTTGCTGTTGATCTCCAGCCTATTCTCCGACATGTCCCAGTGACACAGTGATCACACAGTAGGTGTGATCGGGTCCTCTGTGACTCCCAGACTGAGGAGCGTTGCACCTCTTTAGTGCTTGAGAAGTCTGTGACCGGATCCTCATATAACAATCTGTAGGACTCAGCGGAGTAGAATCACATGATGTCCAGACGGGGGTCCTCATCCGAAGAACACATCTGAATCTCTTGTCAGACCACTGAGCGGGACAGCTGCTTCTGAACAGCCTTGACCTGACAGTCTGGGTGGCTTTGGTTCTTCTCAGCGCCCGTTCTTGACAAAATCTCGAAAGCTCTTTATGCCCCACGACAGATATGGACCCCATCAGTAGTCGTCCAGGAGGAAGGCGATTTGGGATGTCAGTGACAACCAATGAACAGCAGGTTATTCAGGAAACCTTCAGGCCATCTCAGTGAGCAGCTTAAGGCCATGTTCACACGGCTTAAAATGGGCCGTATTTCGGTCCGTAATTACCCGCCAAAGTGCGCAAATTACGGGCTGGGAAAAAAGGCCCAGTCATTACGGTAATTCGACATTTCTCATAGAGAACTATGGATTACGTCTCCTTCCCTGCTCGGCGAATACGCCGGGGGGGAATAAGTGACAGTGAATTACCAGCGGCGTATACGTTGCGCTGGTAATCAAGTCATTTGGGGGGTCCGGCCCCCCCGCTCCCGGCCACACGGCGTAATTGCGGTGCGTAATTACGTCCCGCAGTTAAGCCATGTGAACATAGCCTAAGATTCCCATGAAGGGCTTTAGCGTTCGAGCAGTTCTGATCTCCTGCTTGTGTACACAAGCTGCCCTAGGTTATCGACCACCTCTTTCTCTAGCAGGGGCGGGGATGGTGATGTCACTTCCTGATGTGTCTCCTCAGCAGTTTCGACCCCTCAATTACCAACAAGCTCAGCTTGACCCGGAAAAAATGGGAGTCTGAGCTGTAGAAACCCCCCCACAAAACAGCTCTTGAAACAGGGGGTGAGAGCCAGAAGCTGTAGAATGACCCACAGCCTAAACAGGAAGTAGGAGCCTGAAGCTGTAGAACCACCCACAGCCGGAACAGGGGGTGAGAGCCAGAAACTGTAGAATGACCCACAGCCTAAACAGGAAGTGGGAGCCTGAAGCTGTAGAACCACCCACAGCCTGAACCAGAAGCGGGAGCCTGAAGTTGGCTGTAATGAACAGGCTCTGTGAAACAGCATGGTGAGAACACCCCTAGAGATGACTTGTATTCAGACACAAAATCCTATAATATTTGTTTTTTAAAACCTTGACTGA
>JAODAL010023750.1:0-62018 GCA_025379985.1 Phyllomedusa bahiana
TTTCCCCATACACGATATCCCCATGATATGCAGCTTTCTAATGTTTGGAGATTGATGCACCCTACTGGTAGGTCTATACCTTCTTCTCTTATCCGCACCAATCCTACAGTCGCATCAACTATATACATCTTTTTCCAGCACTCTTCTCTCTCGGGCTGTTGATACTAAGATAGGTCATATGCTCCACTCTGACCATTCTCCAGTGTTTTGTGATCTCGCTATCCCTAACTTCCAGCGCCCCCCTTTCACCTGGAGGCAGAACGAATCTCTCCTTTGGGAGGCCCTCTGTCTTAGGGAGCTTAAGTCTAAATGGGAAGCGTTGAAATGCACCTTGCACGGTATTCTTATAAAGCATGGTGCTAGATTAAAAAGGGAATCTGCGCACAAACTACTTAAAGTAGTTGAGTCTTCCCATAAGGCCTCTGGTTCTGAGTCTGACCTGAGGGAATTGACCCAATTACGTCATGAAATTCTCTTATTGATGAAGCATAGACACAAGCGATATCATCAGCTATGTGCTGTTACTCCCTATGAGTGGAATAATAAGCCAGGCAGGTATCTGGCTTGGGCCCTGAAAGAGAAGAGAGCCTCTCTTTTTATCCCTCAGGTTAAGACACTTGAAGGGAAAATGGTTCACTTGATGGAGGATATTCTAGCCGCATTCCATAGGAACTACTCTGACCTGTATAATCTTCCTCCTCAACTCCAGGGGAGCTCCTCACACTCTGGTCCTCCTTCCCTTCAGGATTATCTTTGTAAGACGTTACCTCCCTCTCCACCTCATCACATTCTCTCATCACTGGAAGACCCCTTCTCTCTGGAGGAACTTCACTCAGTTATTTCTGCTCTCCCTGTGGGGCAGAGCCCTGGTCCAAATGTATACATGGCTAATTTTTATAGGGAATTGCGTGAGTATCTCGCAAACCTATTTTGAATGCTTTCAATACAGTCTCTGACCAGACACCATTTGATCCTACGTTCCTCAGTGAAGGCAACGACCCCAGTAATTGCCAGAGCTAGTGACCCATTTCCCTTATAAATACTGATGCCAAGCTATTTGCTAAATTAATAGCCTTGTGACTAAACCCCCTACTGGGTAACATAATCCATCTGGACCAAATGGGCTTTGTTCCTCAAAGGGAGGCAAGGGATAACACTCTGAAAATATTTACTATCCTCAATCACGCCCGCACCTCTAAAATTCCCTGTATGCTGCTTTCATTAGATGTGGAAAAGGCCTTTGAGTCGCTTGGCCCTTTCTAGTTTGGGCTCTCAAGTCCATTGGCATAGGTCCGGTTTTGCTGTCTAGGATCCTTGCCCTCTATTGCTTCCCCCAAGCACAAGCTCGTGTTAATGGCTCTCTTTCTGCCCCCTTTACTATCAGCAATTGTACCAGGCAGGGATGTCCTCTTTCTCCGCTCTTATGCGATCTGGTGATGGAACATCTGCAGAGAGACATCTGCTTGGACACATCAATACATGGTATCCAAATTGGGACTGGCCAGGTTAAATGCTCCGCATTTGTGGATGACTTGCTTTTATATATAACTGAGCCCCTTGTCTCACTCCCCTCAGTTCTTCGGTTGCTCCAGGACTTGGGCTTTCTCAGCAACCACAAAATTATTATGTCTAAAAGTGTAGCTCTAAACCTTAATCTTTCACCCGACACCCTTGCCTTGATTAGAGATAACTATTCATAGGCCAAAACTTAGTTTAAATATCTAGTTGTCCATATCCTCTCAGTAAAATTTTTGATCTTAAAGGGGTTGTATCACTACAAAGATTAGATTTCAACATGTAGGGAACACTAAGGGCCACATGTATGAAAATTGTCTAGGTCTAAAACTCACTTTGTTGCCCATAGCAACCAATCAGATCGCACCTGTAATTTTTTCAGAGCACTATATGAAATGAAAGGGGCGCTCTGATTGGTTGCTATAGGCAACAAAGTGAATTTTAGACCTAGACAGTTTTCAAACATGTGGCCCTAAATGAAGACGTTTTCCAAATATATTGCATTATCCATCTTTTTTTGTTAAGGAGCTGCAAGTGATTTTATCACCTTCCTGGGTCTCTCTGGTTCCCCTAGTGACCGATCTGTGTATTATTTTATCCCCTGCTATGTGTTCCATGTGATAGCGGGGAGTGATGTAATCACATAGGGAGGCAGCACAGAACTCCGGATAATGACAGCCTGATTTTAACTTATCTTTCAGACAAAAGACTAATTACTCTACTGTTTACATTAGCAAAGAGGCTTCTCCAGACCTCAGAGAAGGTAATTTAGCTGATAAACATAATAAACAGAGAAGTCTAAAGACTTGGAGCTCATATACTTATTATAGACAGCTCAACCAGGAAGTGATAGAGAAAGCAGCTGTTTTTCATTCATAGAGCCTATGAAACTTTGAGATGAGACAATCCCTTGAATGGCATTGGTACCATTATATCTCTCATATGTAATGCTCCTTCGTTTTTTAATAAAGCCTTTTTGAATGTGAAAAAAATGCAGATTGCAATTTCTTGAGTGTTTAGATTAGAAATGTATGGTCACCTCACCATGGAAACCAGGGTTTAGTTGTTTGGGGGATCTCCTCTTTGTACTTTCCTTTTTCAATGACAACGTCATGTGATGTGGCTTCTGGTAGTGCACAGACATCGAATGTATCGATGAATAAAATGAATCATGTAATAGTCATTAAGATGATAGTGTGCTGAGTGTCTCCCAACTCATAGTTAAGGCTACCGTCTGATAGTGGAGGCTCCCAGCTGATAGTAGAGTCTCCTGGCTGATAGTGGGGGCTACAGGCTAATAGAGGAAGCTCCTGGCTGATAGTAGAGGCATCAGGCTAATACAGAAGGCTCCTGGCTGTTAGTGGAGATTCCTGGCTGATAGTTTATTCTCCCAGCTGATAATGGAGGCCCCTGGCTGATAAAGGAGACTTCTGACTCATAGAGGAGGCTCCTGGCTGATAGTGGAGCCACCTGGCAAATAAAGAGGCTCCTGGATAATCATGTAGTCTCCTAGATGATAATGGAGACTCTTGGCTTATAATGGAGGGTCCCAGATTATTTTGGAGGCTCCCAGCTAATAGAGGAGGCTCCTAGATGATAGTTGAGGCTCTTGGCTGATACTGTAGGTACTCAGCTGATAAAGGAGGCTCCAAGCTGGTAGTAGATGCTCCCAGCTGATAAATAAGGTTTCTAGTAGATAGTGGAGGCTCCCAGCTGAAAGTGGAAAATCCTGATAGTGGAGGCTCCAAGTTTATAGTAGAGGCCCTTGGATGACAGTGAGTGCTACAGGCTGATAGTAGAGGCCTAAGGCTTATAGAGAAGGTTGCCTGCTGTTTGTGGAGGCTCCCCGCTGTTAGTGGAGACTACTGGCTGATAGTGGAGGCCCACGACTTTTAAATGAGGCTCCCAAATGATAGAGGAGGATCCTGGCTGATAGTAAAGCCCCCAGGCTGATAGAGGAGGCTCCTGGCTGGCAGTGAGGGCACCCAGCTAATAAAGGAGGCTCCATTCTAATAGTGTAGTCTCCTGGCTTTTAGCAGAGGATTCTGACTGATAGAGGAGGCTCCCGGCTAACACAGGAGGCTCCCAGATGATAGTGGGAGCTCCAAGGTGACAGTGGGTGCTCCAAACTGATAAAAGAGGCTATGGACTGATAGTGGAAGCTCCAGGATGGTAAAGGAGACTCCTGGATGTTAGTCGAGGCTCCCAGCTGATAGTGGAGACACCTAGATGTTAGTGAAGGCTATAGGCTGATAGAGGAGGCTCTAGGCTTATAGTATAGTCTAATGTCTGAGATTTTTGGCTCCTGATTGATAGTGGAGTCTCCCAGCAGATAACTGAGGCTCACAGCCTAAAGTGGTGACTTCTGGCTGATAGTGGAGGCTCCTGAATCCAGGACCAGTGCAAACTGCAGGTCACAAGGAAGATTATTGCTTCAGCTTGAAACACAATTTACACCACACACATAATCATAGCTGAGGAACTGGCCAAGTCATTTCTTTGCATGGGGATAACTACAGCCATAGAATCCATAGCAACTGCTATAGGGCCATACAGGACTGGGACAAGGTATTTTGGTGCCTTAGGCAAAAAAGCACATAGCACCCCAATGGAAAATTTCACCCCTTCCATGCCTCTTTCCACCCTCTACTTGTCTGGGATGAAGTGGCGCCTTAAGCAGTTGCCCTTTGCCTACCCGTCATGATGGCCCTGGGGCCATATATGGGGGAGGAGAATTCAAGAATAAGGCACCTTTTTTAGGTAGTAACAATCTTTCTGATACACAGCACTATTATGTTGGTTCTCTAACATCTGGTGCTATAATCCATACCTCTAATCATTGCTACTTTTGCTGTTTTAGTTTTCTGCAATTCAGAAGCATAATTTTACTATTAAGCCCTGTGAACTATAGTTACTTCCCTGTCTCCTTACATCAGTCCAGACATAGAAACCAGCTGTTGATGCCGGTGATTGCAGATTTTTCCCTTTCACCCACTGATGTCCTGAGTTTCAATGCAATCTGAGTAGAACACATTTTATATAGATACTTATGTATAAAGTGCATCTATCATTATTTTATTTTGCATAAACCAATAGTCAATGTGAATTAAACCTTTGTAATATAATTTATCAGAGAATATTAACATATTCTACACTGAACAGGATCCTGTATCCCCCTCTTTAAATGTTTAGCTGCAAGTATATTCCCCTTAGTGTGATGCTGATTGTGCATGCTGTGGGAGGGGAGGAAGGAGCAGCATCAAAATATTTTAATATTATTTGAATTCAAGGATGCCACTTTATTGTGTACAGTATACATATGATGTTTCATCATGATTTTATTTTTTGGGTTTAAAGGGGTTTTGGGAAAATGAAAAAAAATTTGCCATTTGAGTCAAGAATGATTGTCAATTTTGAATGACAATTCAACTTAATCTTTAATGGGTCGCTCCTTGGCACAATCCTAATTCACCTGGCTCCATTGGCCTCTGTGCAATTCTCCTTCACAGTTTCCACAGCCTTGTGTGTGGCCTTTAGAATAAAAAATAAACACCTTGAAGAAATTTTTAAAGAACCCTCAAAAATTTCCAAATAAACCAATATGATAGATTGTGAGGGACCTAATTGGAGGTTACTAAATGGACGGGTGGCATACTGTCATAATGAAAATTTCCCAATGCCCAGGGCGCCAATCACCGCCTGTCGTCTCATCAATGGTGTACCCTTTAAAGTGGTAGTGGGGGAATCATCTTGGGGGATTGTTGCTTGAGCGGGTAGGGCAAACATTTGGTTGGTGCGGGGATCAGGATGTAAGTTAGTGAAAAGGATCTGTCATGGACTTCATTAGTTCCCCACCCCCTGTGACTAAAACCCCAAGGGGCTGTGTATCCAGGATATCCCTTGTGGCTGATTGGTAGAAAGTAAAAAGCATGGTAACATTGTGACATGGCCAATAAGAAGTTTATAAAGCTGTTCAGAAGAAATAATAATCCCTATAGGTACCTTCCCCCCTTAAGTCGGCATCTAATAGACCCTTATTGGGGTTTTTTCTTGCAAGATCATTTTTAATAATTTGCAGAACTCTTCTAAGTTTTCCTGGAATAATAATTTGGGGTTCTACACTGTCTTTTAAATGAACCCCAGTCAGAAAACCCCTAAAGTTTCACTTACCTTTGGTTCAGTGACTGGAGAATCTTGTATTCTGTTGTTGATATTCATAGCAATATACAGTGTGAGAACCGTCTCAATAGATAGATAAAAAGATGGTTCTTGTTTGTCGGCCTTAGATTGCTGCCCATCATTGTCGGCTGTTGACTGACTGAAGACCCTGGCAGAGAGCAGAGCTTGGCTCGAAAGCACCAACAGGAAGAACTTCATTATTCTACAGTAAAAAAATCAAATACAAGTGACCCAAATTTTGGGGTCATACGAGTTTGGTTTTTACAGTAAATTTTTTTATTTCTTAATGCACTACAATAAAAAATTTAAAAAAAATTTTAAAAATGTTAGTCCTAAATACAAGAAATAAATGGTAATAATCCTGTGTAGACCATATGAAGATCTATGATGTTTCTATATTTGCTTTTTACGGGTTGGCCCCCAGATTCCTCGTCCCCCCTGAAAAGAAGGGAGAGGGAGTGTGTTTTAGCGGTATCGCTACACAGGGGTGATTTTAGTGGTGGGCGAAAAGATTTCGGTGGAAAAACGTTTAGAATTTAGGAAAATTCGGGTTCGGACCGAAGTCGAACTTTGGGGGGATTTGGGTGAACGAAGTGTGCCTTTTTATTGTAAAAAAAGGCTGCGAGCACAGGCGCTACATGGGGCAAAGCACTCTGGGGGGAAGAAAAGGATACCTGCATGACATGTGCGAGATGAAGCCAAACAGAGACCGGCGGGATTCTGGACGTACCGCACCTATATAAGACCAGCGCGCCGTGGGAGCTCACATCCTTCACGTCTGATAGGGAAGGTGCTCTGCGGTGATAGCGCTTTCTGAAGAATGATTTTTAACAGCGATTTCTGTGGGTGTCTCACTTTCTAGGACTGTTCTCTAATGTTCTATTTTTGATTTTTTGGGGTTTTTGGGTCTAAATCCATGTGCGTCCCCTGCAGTCAAATTTTCTTTTTTATCCAAGTGGGTCTAAGCCCGTTCCTGTTGTATTCATTAAAAAAACAGGTTTTTAAAAAATACAAATACCACTTCATTTTTGGACTGCTGAATTCTATGCGCAATTTACATCCGGGGTTATTAAGCGTTGTTGTGTGGTGTGTGACAATATAAAAACGTCTTTTTTCAAGCCAAAATATATATATTTTTTTTTGGTAGCTTAATTCAACAAGCAAGGCTAAATAAAACTGTAGTCTCTTGTTGTGTGGGTAGGGAAATAAACGCAATTGTAACACGCTACTAGTTTGTGCGGCTCAATTATTTGGCGCAATTTACATCCAGGGGTTAATTAAGCGTTGTTTTGATGGTGTCTGGACAAAAATAAACAGTCTTTTTTCAACGCCAAAAATATACGTATATTATTATTTTTTGGGTAGCTAATTCACAAGCAAAGGCTCATTACAACTTTATCCCTTTTTGTGGGGGGTAAAAAAACACGCAATTGTACCACGCTACTAGTTTGTTGTGCGGCTCAATTCTTTGGCGCAATTTACAGCAAGGGGTTAATTTTATGAGTTGTTTTGTGTGTGTGCTGACAAAATAAAACCAGTCTTTTTCAACGCCCTAATAGTAAATATACTTTTTTTGGTAGCCTAATTTCACAAGCAAAAGGCTAATTTAAAACTGTATCCTCATGTTGTGTGGCGTGAAAACTACGCAATTTGTAACTCGCTACTAGTTTGTGCGGCTCAATTCTTTGGCGCAATTTACATCCGGGGTTATTAAGCGTTGTTTTGTGGTTGTGATGACAAAAATAAATGTCTTTTTCAAACGTCCAAATATATATATATTTTTTTGGTAGCCTAATTCACTAAGCAAAGGCTAATTACAACTGTATCTCTAGTTGTGTTGGATAGAAAGAAAACACGCAATTGAATACACGCTACTAGTTTGTGCGGCTCAACTTGCTTTGGCGCAATTTCAGCATCCTGGGGTTTAATAAGCGTTGTTTTGCTGGTGTGTCTGACAAAAATAAACCGTCTTTTTCACGCCAAATATATATATATATATTTTTTTGGTAGCTTTTCATCAAGCAAAGGCTAATTACAAACTGTATCTCTTGTTGTGTGGCGTAGAAAAAACGCAATTGTAACACGCTACCACCAAAGCTACTAGTTATTTGTGCGGTCATTACTTTGGCGCAATTTACTTCCAGGGGTTAATTAAGCGTTGGTTTTGCTGGTGTGCTGAATAAATTAAACCGTCTTTTTCAACGGCATAATATATATATCATTTTTGTTTGTAGCCTAATTCAAAGCAAAGGCTAATTTCAAAATGTATCTCTTGTTGTGTGGCGTAGAAAACCACGCTATTGTAACACGGCGCTACAAGCTACTAGTTTGTGCAGCTCAATCTTTGGCGCAATTTACATCAAGGGGTTTAATTAGCGTTGTTTTTTTGGTCGTGCTGACAAAAAAAAATAAACCAGTACGTTTTCAACGCCAATTATATTTTTTTTTTCTTTTGGTGGCCTAATTCACATGAAAAGGCTAAATTACAACTGGTGATCTCTTGTTGTGGGTGGCGTTTAGGACAAACACGCAATTGTAAACAGCTACTAGTTTGTGCGGTCAATTCTTTAGGCGGCAATTTAATCCATGGGGTTAATTAAGCGTTGTTTGCTGGTGTGCTGACTAAATTAAACCGTTTCTTTTTTTCAAGCCAAATATTATATATTTTTTTTTGGTAGCCGAATTCAATAGCAAAGGCTAATTACAACTGTATCTCTTGTTTGTGTGGCGTAGAACACGCAATTGTAACACGCTACAATGCTATAGTTTGTGGTGGCTCAATTCTATGCGCAATTTACTCCAGGGGTTAAATTAGCGTTGTTTTGCTGCTGTGCTGACAAAAATAAAAACCGTTTTTTCAACACCGAATATATATTACATTTTTCTTGTAGCATAATTCCAGCGAAGTTAATTAAGCCTGTTTGTGCTTTTACATTTAGTAAAAACACAAAGTGCTTGTAAAGACACATACAACGTAAATTTTTCCTGGCCATTTGTGGAGAGCGCAATATATATCCAAGGGTTACCCGAAGCTTGTTACTGGGTTCATTTGAGTCAAAAAACATTGGTGAATATTTTCATATACAGATAGCATCATCAAACTGTGTCTGTTAATTTTAGAACAAACTGTATGTCAGCACAGAGAGGTGGCAGCTCTGCTAACTGCGAGTGGCAGGGGCACATTCATTTCTGAACGGGGCCAGGCCGTAGCAGCCAAAGCAAGGGGACGTCGCAGCAGGGTGTCACTCGGTGAGGCACAACTTGCCGCTGTCATTCTAGCGGCAGTGTGTTGTTTCAGCCAACCCATGGGTTATTGATTGGTCTGAATAGGTCATCCTCTTCGTAACCAGTTGACATTCTGACAAACCCCAGCCAAGAGTCGGTGGGAACCTCAGGTACAACACACAACTTAGTTGGCATGGCACGGGAGCGGGTCAGCGGCCTCACCTGTCTCAGCCCGACTCTGTTCCCATCCAGTTCCATCAGGCCAGGGTTCTACTAATGTGGTCTGGATCCCCCCCCCCCAGAGCCCACTAATAATTGCGAGGATGAACAATTTGAGGAGGGCAGTCAGCAGCTACTTGGCAGCGAAGAAATGGGCTTATCCCAGGCTTCTGTGAAGTAGGCGGCAGAGTATAGATGTAGAGAGTGGCATGGGAGGTCATGTGGTGAGGAGTTCAGCCTCGGCTTTACCAAGACCCGGTGATGGAGGACAGTTAGTGACGATGAACACATAAATAGAGATGAATGTAGGCCCGACGCCTCTTGGGAGCCGGGTGGTGAAAGCAAGGGCTCATCATCGTAAGGGAGAAGAGGGCGTCAGCTTGCGCGTAGCAGCGGCGCAGCCAGCAAAGTGGGTTGTGTTGGCCGTGAGTCAGCAGTGTGGTAGCTGCGTGTAGAGGTCGGGGGAGGCCAAGCGGCCACGTTGGTAGAAAACCCGCTTCGCAGGTTCAAGACAGTAAGCGGCACAGGGGTCAGCGATGGGCGGCGGCGGCAAGTAAGTTCATCAGAGACGGAGCATGTTGGCGGGCTAAAATAGCTTCTCGGCGGTGTGGCAAGTTCTTTGCTAAGACACCGGAGGAGCCTCGAATATGGTTTTGTAGAATCTGTGGGCAGAAAGTTGAAGCGTGGCCAGGGAGATAACGTTGGCACAACCGGCCTGTGTCAACACATGGCAGCATCACTTTCCGGTGGCCCTGGAGAAAAGTGGCTTCAGATGTGGTGGTCCATCCTGCCGCTGCAGCAGCAGCAGCGGCCAGGGGCACTGCATGCCATTTCAGCCAGTCAAGGCTCCACCACTTCTGCAGAAGGCTGCTCGTATTCTCTTGACATCCTCTCCCGGGTCCAGATGCTACTTGCTCTCGCTACTCATGGCTGCCAGGCAGTCTTCACGAGAGGCGATTGTAAAGAGACAATCAGGTATGCGTCCTACTCCTAAGGTGCAGCTGCTGACCGTGCTCCTGTCAGTTGTTGGTACTTGCAGTCCCTCACTTTCCAAATGGTGGACTCTGCACATTCTGAGAACTAATGGGACTGGTGCCGAGCCGAGATGGAGAGTTCCAAGCCGTAATTTATTTTCTAATGGCAGATACCAGCACTTCATTAAATATGTAGATAACAGGAAAGTGGGTCAGTCCTTGAGCTAGCCGGTTTGTTTCCAATGTACACGGCAGCGCGGCGTCCTGTGCTGTTACTACGGTCAGGGCCAGTACATGTCCTTTACGGCCAACTGGGTGAATGTGCTTTCCTGGCCCAGGCACACCAAATCCTACTTGGTCTAGGAGTCGACCGCTTTCTCCTCACGTTGTCTAACTGCTGCTCCCTGCGCCAATGTCGCCTCCTCCTCCTCACCACGACCACCATCTCAGCCTCCACAAAGTACAGCTCCATCATACACCATGTTAGGGCAACAGCGGTGTCACGCAGTTCTTACACCATTGCTTGCCTCGGGAACGAAGTCACACAGGGGAGGAATGCTCCGCGTTCATGCAAGCAAGAAGATCGATGTGTGGCTTTCTACGCGCAACTGCAAATCGGAACAATGGTGACGGACAATGGAGGAAACATGGTGTCCGCGCTGCACAGAGGAGGGGATGCGTCCGATGCGCCTGCATGGCGCAGTGTTCAATTGGTTGGTTCAAAAAGGTTCCTGAAGTCTTCACGATCTTAGAACATTCTGAAAAATGGCAGGAAACTGGCATGCACTTTATCCATTCGTACAAAGCCAGCGAACACCCTTCCTCGAGTTGCTAGGCGGCCAGATCGGCCTCCCCCAACACAACTCTGTATGCGATGTTTCCACCCGTGGAATTCCAGGCCTGCACATGTTGACCGATGTATGAACAGAGGAAAGGCCATTTAACGATTTTTTTGATGATCCAGGCAGACAGAAAGTACTCCCTTGATAACTGTGATGTCAAGCCAGTGGCAGCTCATGCGTGACACCTGCGTTTGTTGAGGCATTCAGGAGGCCCGTTATTTGTCACCGTCGGCCAGGACTACAGGGATGAAAAACGTCATTCCACTGCTTCCATGTCCTGAAACAGATGCTGGACAAAATCTGTCTTGGGCAGGGGACTGGAGATCTGTGGCGACTACATCTCGTGCCACATGAGTCGCTGGTGGGGACCTGAAATGGAGGAGGAGGGAGGAGGGAGGACATTGGGCAGAAGCATTCGTCTGGTGAAATGAGTGTATTTTCTACCCAGGTGACAAGGAGAGGAGGAGCAGGAGCAGCTGGAGGAGGTGGATGGGATGAGGAAGACGAGGCAGATGACTCCAAGCACCGTGGCAGTATACAGTGGAAAAGTGGAAATGGAGGCAGGGAGGCCCCTCGGAGTCATTGTGCAGATGTTTCCCGCAGCATGCTTATTTGCCTGGCTAGTGACAGCCGAATAGGCCTGCATCCGGGCAGAGGGGATGACTCTGGCTCTCAACCTTATTGGACCCTCGCTAACGGTCGAAAATGGGAGCCTTTTTCCCAGCTATTGAGAAGGGAGACAAACTCAAATTACTATAGGGAAATCCTTCCGTAATATCAGTTGGCCGCTGCCTATGTGCAGGCATCGTCCCTCCTCTGGACAGGTCTGGACCGGGGGTTCCTCAGCGACTAATGTATACTGCCGCGGCTGCTGGGGAAGGTGGGGGGGTAGGAGCAGTACCAGCTCCATCGCAGGTAACCTTAGTCTGGAGTCACTAATGAGCAGCTTCCTTCACCCGCCTAGTGAGGAGGGCAGTCACAGCAGCAGCAGCAGCAGGACATGGAGCATTCCTGAACCAAACAGGTTGTGGCCTACTTAGGACAGCACTCTGCCACCCAATTTTAGAAGATCCGCTGGACTATGGGCAAGCCAAACTGGATGTGTGGCCGCCAACTTGCCGAAGTTTGCAGTGGAGAAGCTGTCCTGCCGGACAGTAGTTTGGCATCAGAGCGGGTGTTCAGTGCGGCGGGGCCATCG
Organism: Phyllomedusa bahiana; assembly: GCA_025379985.1. Lineage (NCBI taxonomy): Eukaryota > Metazoa > Chordata > Amphibia > Anura > Hylidae > Phyllomedusa > Phyllomedusa bahiana. The sequence goes on from JAODAL010023750.1 coordinate 12,153, forward strand.
TTACCCCAAGGAGAAACCCGCTTGTCCACGGGAAATGTTGAACGACTGACCTTTGTCAAGAGAATCAGGCGTGGATCGGCTCAGGATTCACACACCAATGCCTTAGGCGTCAGTATGGGTTTCAAAACTACCTGCCTACAGCCACTATTCTGTTGACGCCACCCGCCTGATGCCACACATCTGCTGATAGTTCGCTCCATCTGCCTACTACGTCTTACAAGGACTGGTTATTGCCTCACTCAACAATCTGTCATTGTGGCCCACTCCTATGTGCTCATGCTGCTGCTGCTGTTGATGTTGCCGTGACATCCACACTGTGTCATAAGTATGTGCCACTGTCTGACCTCATTGCTGCTGCCGTGGCTCTGGTGCCCTCCACACTGTGGCCTCATACTCTGTTTTTGCCACCTCAGAATTTGTCATTGTGCCACTGTCTGACCTCATGCTGCTGATGTGGCTGTGCCGATGCCCTCCACACTGTGTCATTTGTGCACTGTTGACCTTATGCTGCTGCTGTTGCTCCTGCCGTGCCCTCCACACTGTGTCCATTGTACCACTCTTTGCCTACTCCTTTTTGCATAGCTCCAGAATTTGTAATTGTGCCACTGCTGACCTGCATACTGCTGAAGCTGTGACTCACTTGAGATTGTGCCACTCTGTTCCCTTATACTGTTTTTTTCCACCTCCATAATGTCATTGTCTCTGTCTGACGCTCTTAACTGCTGCTTGCCGTGGCCTCCCACCACGGTATCATTGTGGCCACTCTGTGGCCTAATTATGTTTTTGCCGCCTCCATAATGTCATTGTGCCACTGTCATGACCTCTCATACTGCTGCCGCTGTGACCTACAACTGTTGTGATTGTGCCACTCTGTTGCCCTTAATACTGTTTTTCCACCCACATTATGTCATTGTGCCACTGTCTGACGCCTCATACTGCTGCAGCCTTGTGACCTCACACTGTATCATGTGACACTCTGTGGCCTTAATTCTGTTTTGCCGCCTCCTAATGTCATTGTGCCACTGCTGACCTCATACTGCTGCCGCCGTGACCCACACACTGCTGTGATGTGCACACTCTGTGCCTAATATGTTTTCCGCCTCCATAATGTCTTTGTGCCACTGCTCTGACACTCATTATGCTGCGCCTTGACCTCACACTGTGTGATTGTGCCCACTCTGTTGGCCTAATATGTTTTGCCTCACCTCAGAATTAGCCATTGTGCACTGTCTGAACTCATTACTGCTGCCCGCGTGACCTCCACACTGTGTGATTGTGCACTTGTGGCACCTAATACTGTTTTGCCGCCTCCAGAATGTCATTGTGCACTGCCTGACTTCATGCTGCTGCTGTTGCCATGACTCCACACTGTGTGATTGTGCCAATCTGTGGGCTTATACTGTTTTGCCGCCTCAGAATGTCATGTGTGCCACTGCCTGAGCCTCATGCTGCTGTGGCTGGCGCCGTTACTCCACACTCTATCCACTAATGTACCACCTGAGCCCTCCTCGCTTGTTTTTTTCCAGCAGCTTTCGCTAGCATGACTTTTCAGGCTTAAATTTCCGTCTTGAGTTTTTGGTCAGTTTTTGCCCTCTTAAATGCCCAGAATTTTATAGTGAAAGCAGATTCTAAGAGCGGCGGCAGTCATGTGCGTGTCCACTACTAAAACAAAACATTGTTATGAAGAACCAAACAAAGCTCCTCTGCATATTTGAAGCATGGAACAACGTTCTACAGCCACCCTGGCAGGCTCTTGGGCAGCCTGGAAATTGTGTTTTTTTACGTGATTCGTGCCGAAGTTAATTCGGGGACCGAAACGAATTTTGTCGGAAAATTCGGCGACAGTGAGCGAACCGAATTTTGAGGAAAAATTATTGGCCACTTAATTGTAGTCTGTAGCTACGGAGAAATAAAGCTCTTCAAAGGAGCTGTGGACCAAAAACGGTAGGATTAGTCTAAAATAATTCTAGGAGGAGGAGGGAGCAGCATTAAAATGTTAGCTTTAATATTATTTGCATTCAATGATGTAGCGAATAGAGTAGATCATGACACAAAGGGAGACATGTATGCAAACAGGCGCATCGAAGGGAATTTTTCAGTGTAAAACACGCCTGAATATATGAAAGTGTTTTTTGTGCATTCATAAATGACATCTACAGTTCAATGCGCTTCACCTGTGTGTTTGCCGCATTTCGGAACTTTGGCGCATTATTGAAATGCATTACTAATGCGTCAAACATGTGTATAGGCTACAGATAGGCTAGAAAAGTCATTAGAATAGCATGTCAGTGAATAGAAACTGTGGTAGTGATCTTGCTTGTTGGACCATAGGTCCCAGCAAGAACTGTGATGTGCTGGCTCTTGCCGTATGTAGAATAAAGGTATGATGAGCAGCAAAAATACATTTCACCGCTAATGACCATCTGATAAAAATGTATTTCATTTAATGTAGTAAAAAATAACAAAAAAATCTGAACTATATTTTATTTTTAACATAATTCAGAAAAAATATAGGTCATGGGGTTATTTAATTTAAAATTAATTTTAGATTCTATAAATTTTAAATATACTTAATGGGAGATATTTTCATATACACTCACCGGCCACTTTATTAGGTACACCTGTCCAATGCTCTTAACACTTAATTTCTAATCAGCCAATCACATGGCGCAACTAAAGTGCATTTAGGCATGTAGACATGGTCAAGACAATCTCCTGCAGTTCAAACCGAGCATCAGTATGGGGAAGAAAGGTGATTTGAGTGCCTTTGAACGTGGCATGGTTGTTGGTGCCAGAAGGGCTTGGTCTAAGTATTTCAGCAACTGCTGATCTCCTGGGATTTTCACGCAAAAACCATCTCTAGGGTTTACAGAGAATGGTCCGAAAAAAAAAAATCCGTGAGCGGGAAGTCCTGTGGGGGGAATGCTTGGTTGATGCCAGAGGTCAAAGGAGAATGGTTTGACTGGTTCGAGCTGATAGAAAGGCAACAGTGACTCAAATAGCCCCCCTTACAACCAAGGTAGGCAGAAGAGCTTTTCTGACGCACAGTACGGCGAACTTGAGGCAGATGGCTACAGCAGCAGAAGACCACACCGGGTTGCCACTCCTTTCAGCTAAGAACAGGAAACTGAGGCTCAAATTTGCCCAAGCTCATCGAAATTGGACAGTAGAAGATTTGGAAAAACGTTGCCTGGTCCCGATGAGTCTCGATTTCTGCTGCGACATTCGGATGGTAGGGGCGAATTTTGGGGTCAACAACATGAAAGCATGGATCCATCCTGCCTTGTATCAACGGTTCAGGCTGGTGGTGGTGGGGTCAAAGGTGTGGGGGAAAATTTTCTTGGCACTCTTTGGGCCCTTGGTAAACCAATTGGGGCATCGTTGCAACACCTTGTGGAATCTATGCCACGAAGAATTGAGGCAGTTCTGAAGGCAAAAGGGGGTCCAACCCGTTACTAGCATGGTGTACCTAATAAAGTGGCCGGTGAGTGTATATTAATCATTAATTGTATGATTTTTTTTTTTTATTTATATAGTTTAATTTTCTATAGTTTTATCAGAAATGATTTTTTATTATTGTACTGGTGTAAGGTGAGAAATAATGGACATTTTTTGTCCTAATAGCAAATCTATCTCCACTTTGACACCTCAGGCTCAGGAAGAGCACATTGACATAGGTCTGCCTGTTCGAGCAGTAATCTGCTTAATTTTGCCGACCCGCATTCATATATTTGTCTAATATTACAAATGTGGTGGGACATACCTCCATAACGCCCCCTCATGTTTGGCACATTAAAAAGTGTTGGATCCATTGAACAATGCACTAAACATATTCATTTGATGCAGCAAACATCTCACCAATCACTTTGGTGCATTTCACGTTATAAAAGGGTGAAAAACCCTTTCAAACATGCCCCAATTTTACCTAAGGGTAAATTCTCTCCTAAACCAGAATCACTAAAATAAATCAGTGAGCTTGGACAATCTTCCCCTCCAGACAGCTGTCATGGTAATGAGATGGTCACAGGGCATTTATGTGGTAATGCCACAAGAGGAATAAGACCTAACTCATGCTCATTGTCATTTGCTTTTGCTTTGTAGCTTATAGGGGGGTCTCCCAAGCAGAAGAAACTCTTCTTACATCCATATGTCGTATTAGGTTGTTTGGATAAGGGTTGTCTATAGTGACTATAACTTTAACAGTTAAGATATCAACATTTGCTGTATTACTACATATATGTGAGAAGAAATGTGTAACATTATAGAATATATAGTTAAAGGTCCCAACTCATATCCCACCATGATGAGCAGCTGTCATTGGGTATCTACTCCTAGCAATGGACGCCAAGTGCTGAAAGTCAGGCTTGTCAAAGGGTCTAGGAAAAAGGTGACTAAACTGATTGTGAAGGTGACTAGTCAGAAGCATTATGGTCTCGCAGAGCTGGGGCCCTGGGCTTCAATATAACCATGGAAGACATCTGCATGGAGATTGTATGTTCCCTCCATGTGGAGTTCCTCTGTTGTCTCTAGATTCCTCCAACACTCCAAATAATTACTTATAGTTTCATTAACATCCTAAGAAATTCACCCTTTTTGAATGTGCATGAGATAGAGAACTAGGATTACGGTCCACATTGGTGACAGGGACTAATGTGGATGGTGATCATCTCTGTACTGCGCTACAGAATCTGTTGGTGCTTTAAAACAACAGAAATGAGCGGAGACAAATGATGTGTCAAGTCCTGGGTTTCTCCAGATCAGGTTGTCTTATAGCTCATGAAGATAAAAGACAATAACATTGAGAACCACTTGAAATCACAGACTCTACAGCCAGTTACATAGAATACTCACAATTTTAAACTTGGACATTCTTGTAACAATGTCTTATCAGAGATAACAATGTATCACTCACCGGCCGCTGCTCTCAGTTCAATGTCAGATGTGACGTTCCCGTCTGTGTGTACAGGAGGATTTATCCTGGTGTTATATAACCAGGAACCTGTTATATCAGCATAAGATCCTTCCGGCAATGTACACGACTTCACTCCTCCTTATTTACTCCTCACCTTTTCATACAAATGATGATGTTGGAGGAGTCCTCTGCCTATAACTACTTTTTAACACAAACATTTTTGCGATGACCCCTTAGTTTTTTATCTTTCCACCTTCCAAGAACCCTAACTTTTTTTTTCCACCGACCAGGCCACGCAAGGGCTTGTTTTTTGCAGGACAAATTGTGTTACCATTTAAACTACAAAACTTAATTAGGCTGTGCACATCTAAAATATATTTTGAAAAACGTAAGCATAGGTGCACACTTAAAAGGCAATAGCATACATCTAATAAAAATATCAGTAGCACACTAAAAACTAAGTAAAACCTCAAGGTATATAGGAATATTTGAAAATGCATTACTGCTAAGGAAATATGAAAACCTGGGATTCTTAGTTTACAGTTTTTGATCAAAAATTGTTTAAGCTCACCTCCCAATACGTCAAGGGGATCCCAGCACAGGTGAGTCCCTAACACTAACATGTTACCTCACTAGGAGTCCATTCAGACTACAACATCTCAGGGAATGATAGGAACTATAAACTAAGAATCCCAGGTTTCCATATTTCCTTATCAGTAATGCATTTTCAAATATTCCTATATGCCTTGATGTTTTACTTAGTTTTTAGTGTGCCACTGATATTTGTATTAGATGTATGCTATTGCCTTTTCAGTGTGCACCTATGCTTACGTTTTTCAAAATATATTTTAGATGTGCACAGCCTAATTAAGTTTTGTAGTCTATTTGAGAAATGGCAATCTTATTGGCTTGCTGCACTCTGCCGCCTCTTTTTAACCAGTGCAGGATAATTCAGTAGCAAGTTCCTACCACTCCCTCAGAAGTTGTAGTCTGAACGGACTCCTAGTGAGGTAACATGTTAGTGGTTAGGGACTCACCTGTGCTGGGATCCCCTTGACGTATTAGGAGGTGAGCTTAAACAATTTTTGATCAAAAACTGTAAACTAAGAATCCCAGGTTTCCATATTTCCTTAGCAGTAATGCATTTTCAAAAATTCCTATATACCTTGATGTTTTACTTAGTTTTTAGTGTGCCACTGATATTTGTATTAGGTGTTACCATTTAATGTATCATTGATTTGAGAAGGCTTCACCTTAATAAACAATAATTATAACTAGCTTCATTATATGGCTATAAGACTAGTCATGCAAGAGTGATTCCCTGAGATCCTCCATCCGTTACTTTCTTTTGCTGGATTTCAGGACTTTCACCATAGGGAAATACTCTATAAAAACAAGGGTCAAGTTCTACACCTACTCAGTATTCCACTATGGGGACACCAATTTTTTTTTTTTCTGACTCACAAGTCCAATAAAGAACACTTATCCCACATGCTGCTCGAGGAGTCTGTATATGGCATCCAGCACCTCCACCAATGTACAAAATCTAGTTCAGAAAGCAGGGAAAAGGCAGAGATAGGCATTTCCAGGAATCATATCCACTGTTATGCCCCAAGAATCAATTTCACTGATGGGCCCCAATAATCTACTCCATTGATGGGCTCCAAGAATCTCCATTATTGGTGAGTCCCAGGCGCCACAGTCTGACATTGCACGCAGTGGACCCTCACAGCACAGCATTGCTGACAATCCACCAGAGGTGAGTCCAGCTCAGTCAGCTGTTTCTCCTCTCTCTACCCCTGATTGTCCAGAGGTGTGGGAAGTAGAAGATAGCTCACCTCATGAGGCTCCACCAAGCACATGGCAAGATGGATGCAGATCCCTATCACCAGAATGGCATGATTTTCCTACTTCATCCTCAGCCTCACAATGTGCCTGCCCTCCATTTTCATACCTGCTGAGGCATCCACAGAATCAGGAGAACCTCTGCAGAATTTAACTATATACCACTCATCACTATTGGAAACAGGGGGATGGCACTATTGTGTTGCCAGTACTCTCAAACCATATAACAAATGTGCCTATGATCATTCCTTCATCCTCCTCCACAGTCACTACAATGGTTCTGTAGAGTCCAGAGCCACTTTCACCTGCCCTGTTTTTCCCATCTGGACAAGAGGCTTTCATGGTGGCTTTACCATCAAATACATCTACTCAATCTCTCATTTCCAAAAGACATTGATAGCTCAGCCTGCTCACAAACTCAGGGGTTTCATCACAACCCACTTCTCCATGTGCAGATGCTTCTCCTCGTGTAACATCTACAGGGTGAGTCAAAAGTCCCAGAACGTTGTGTTATTTCATAAACGAAAGAGAAAATGAAATATCTGAATACCCAGAAAGTAATGGGTGAGTGGGCCTCTCTTTTTAGGCTATGTCTAGAACACAGCTGCCATCTTGAGAGCCACCATATTGGAACAATTGCAAGTTTTTCCAGTGGGAAGGTGGTCATGTAGCCAATCAAAGAAGACCAGAATTATATCAATTGCCACAATCAGATTTCCAATATCTCTTGTGGTTCAAAAGTTATCAACACAGAAAGTTCCCATGTATATTCATAATGATTGGATCCAGCACCTTCAGCTCTGTGTTTAGCACCAGGGACAACACATTGAATGTGTCCAATACCTTCTGTTGTTGTTGCAACTTTCTGGGTTAGTAACTTTTGAACCTCGAGATATTGCCAATTTGATTGTGGCAATCGATTTCTGAGACAATTCTGGTCTTCTTTGATCTGCTGCATGACCACCTTCCCACTGGAAAAACTTTCCCTTTATCTAATATGGCAGCTTTCAAGAGGGCACCGTATTCCAAACATAACCTAATAGATAGGCCCCTTTACCATTACTTGTTGGGGTATTCATATAGATCATTTTCAATTTGATCCTAGTGTCAGGACCTTATATACTAGTGTCAGGACCTTGTGACTATGTTTGTGAAAGTGTCCCTCTGTGCGACCAAAAAGAGACTCTGGGATTCTCTCCTGTAGGGCAAATAGACAGGCCTTGAGTGAGAATGGCCATATTGTAGTTCTAGTTGTCTTCTATCTTAACCCTTGCAGTGTGCTGCTGTTGCATTTCTGTGTGTTTGCTTCTGCATTACAATTACTGCAGCGTGCACCAGTACATTTATTCATATATACTGTATGTCATTCTGCTGACATGTGCTGATCAACTTTGTTTATGACACTGCTGCAAAATGTATTGGTCCTAGAGCTTCTACTACTGGTGCGGCCGAGTCTGGTGCTGAGGTTGGTGCAGTGTTTGGCCAACCATGTCTTATGCAGCAACTATCAGAGGTGTTAGAATTTCTGGGCATCAGTGAAATATCTGGACCCATCTACGATGCACATTTCTAACCCTGGTGTCTTCTTATGTGGCAGAAAGACCTTTGAATCCACACAAAGACCAGGGCTGAGGTATATCTGCTGACTCTGCACCCCTGGAGCTGCTCCTCTGCCTCCTATACCAGACTGGACATTGCCCTGTCTGAATCTACAAGACTGTTCTGTCTTATGAGATAAGGATCTTCGCTTCTGCAAATTTCAGGCTCTGTGTTTTTTTTGGGTTTAGGATATCACTAAATCTGGCCATGAATAGTGATGAGCGATTATGTCAATTATCATTAGTGCGTCGATACTCGATATCGGGAATTACCATGACGATAGTTGATAGTCGATAACGATTTATCACCTATTCCCATTAAAGTCTATGGGAGAGGAACACCAACTTCATTCTTACACCCAAACAGGTTGGGAGAAGCTGGAATTACCATCCACAACAGTAAACTGGATATGTGCTACATCTTAGACAAGACAATTAGGCTATAAGAGTCACAGAATAGAATTCATAGGCTAAAATAACTCATTATGTTCAATAGCTAACCGAAAAGATGAGGACAGCATAGCCACAGCAGGTACAGCGGTAGCAGCTGCAAAGGGGGCCCCTTTCACACAAAACAAGACACCGATATTGGAAATGGCACATGGTAACTGGCAGGAGACCCTTATCACTTTTTGCACCAGGCACCAACAACTTGCCATATATGTGGTGGCAGTAAGAACGTCCCAACGGGGAAAGCAGAGATTCAGCTGGCAGGGCCATAGTTAGAGTGGGTGCGATAAGAGCCAAGGTCTTCTATTAACAGTTCCATGGCCACATGCAGCTAAATCAAATGTGGTGCACACCCATTATAACTTCCTATTTTTAACATAGCACCGGGCCCCTTTTTGATTTGGTCCCCTGACAAGAATACTACCCTATTGGCACCCCTGACATCTTTTTTAAAGTTGCCTGACCCCAAAGCCACCAAAAAATGCCCTTAAGGACCCTCAGAATAAAAATTTTCAATAAGACATTGACTATTTTAAAAAAACTATTTTTACAATCTTGCTTCAGCTGCTACTGCTATGGCTACTTGCCATTCTACTGCTGGCATGTTTCTGACGTTGTTTCACCGTGATATTAGAAGGTGAAGAAGATGCAACAGATGTCTCCAGTTTGTCAATGAGGCCTGTGGCAAATTCTTGCATTCTACTGTCAAGTGGGTTGAAGGAAATTGCTGACTTTTGATTTGGAACATGGATCAAGGAGGGTAGACACCCAGTAACCACTGTTCAATTTGATGGCCTTGAGTCATGTGAAATTTGAAATCAGTATGTGAAATAAACTTTTTTTCAATGCAACCTTTACTATTGGTGTCTTTTACAGTGAACTGACCACCATACAAGCAAAAATGCCCTTCCTGACCATCAGAATAAAAATCGCCGGAAGACTGCCTCTAGGGTCTCCTTAACTCTATATACAGCCCCTACTATTTTTGAGTCCTGGTATTTGCAGAAGAGTCACAGTACTCATTTATTCTTGAGGGTTCACGATCTGCTAGTGTCTACTGAAGAACCTTCTAAACTTGCTTTTCAAATGGCTTGGGAAAGGGACCTTTCAAGATAATTCTCTGACGATGACTGGAGGAGAATGTTTACCCTTGCCCACGGTACCTCGGTTTCAGTAAGAATACAGGAGATAAACTACAAAATCACTACTCGATGGTATAGAGTTCCGTCCTTATTGCACACACTTCTTCCTCGGTCTCTAATCTTTGCTGGTATTGTCTTAAAGGGGTTTTGCCACCATGTAATGTTGACGTGGGAACCTCCAAAATGGGTATTTAATCACTTTTCTAAATATATGTGATTAAAAAAAGTGAAAACTCTGAGAGCTACAGCATTTCTCAACCCCCCTTGGTTACCACAAAGCTTCCCCTAGTCACGACCCAGGAGCTGAAAGGCCGCGCTTGCATGAATCACTTCTTATCTGATGACAGGCAGAATGAATGGTCTTTTAAGGCACCGGGTAGCAATATGTTTTCTTTTGTATACAGAATAACTAGCTGTAGTGTTATTAGATCCCTGCTTTATCTGATGAAGAAGCTTTCAATCTGCTGTTTAGAATAGGTGTTCTCTTTTGTATACAGAATTCACAAGTTATAGTTTGATTATTTGAGTGAACATGTCACAGGATCCGTTATGCAGGCTCTGTGCTCTGGCTGTGTGTGTCTGTGTGCGTCTCTGTGTCTTGCTGCGTGATTTGTTTACATTAGATTAGCTGCTTAGCAGATAAGGTTTCTCCTGACAGTGCCGTCTGAGGCTCTGTGTCTTGCTGTATTGAATCCACTGTTGTACTGTTTATTAGTTCACTTCAATTTTGAGACGCTCCCTTTGGATTCCTCACTCCCCCTCCCCTCTCCCTCTCTCCACTGCAGCTTTATGACTCAGCGTGATTTGTTGACATCTTGCTCTCATACTGAACGGAGGTCAGTACTTGGTCTGGTGGCAAATCCCCTTTAAGGAGGAAGGCACAATGCTACATGTATGGTGGGAGTGCTGTTCCTTACAACCTTTCTGGCTAAAAATAATAGACACAATCCACATGATCAGTGGTGAAAGATTGCAGAATGATCCTGCCTTCCTCCTTCCGCTTGCAACGCAATACCCGGTTCGCTCTTTGAAGGGTCACTCGCTCCCCTTTTTACTTAATGCTGCCAAAGCAGTTATACCCAGGCTGTGGCAATCCATTCTCCGCCCCTCACTCACGGATTGGTTTAGGGAGGTACACACGGTTTGTAGGATGGAGGAGTTACGATGTGATTCACATACCGATACGGAACACTTCTTTAAGGTCTGGAACGACTGGTTTGTTTTTTTCTAACTCTGATCATTACTTTTCTCTTCTATAAGCAGTTTCTGCGGCTGTTTTGAGGGTTCTTCTGCCAATTTCATCTGCTGATGATGCTGTACTGGCTTCGCCTGGCTTCCCTTACCCCAGTTCGGTCACAGTTCTTTTTTCCTGTTGCCTCTTTCATGAGGCTTTTCTAATCTTTCTGTAACAATAGTCTGGGCAATAATGATCTTTTCCTTCCTCCCCTCTATTAGATCACTGGACATTTCCCTTCCTTTATTGAGCTTTACATTGTTTCATGGTAGATAACTCAAGAGTAGTGTTATTATCGACAAAGTTGAAATCGGCATGGTTTTTATGTTGATCGGATTTTTTCGATCACGCGATATTTTAGGTGAAAATCTGCGCATAATCTATTAATATTGCGCCATTTTCAGCGCTTCCTGTAATTTTGGTGGCCAGCAAATCAGCTTACAGAATAGAGCAGGGTGAGCTGTGTGTGCGACGTCATGACTGGGATGTGTATGGTTGCGATTGGCTGGAAAAATCACATTACCTCGTTTTACATAGAACAGCCCATCCTGTTCTGCCTCAGTGTGTTAGTGTGTCTCATAAGAGCAGGACGTGTGCTCGTCCTCCTCTCCAAACAGCTCAGCGAAACTATTCTATTTGTTCACACAGACAGCTATGCTTTTAGCTGTGAACATTAGAACTTAGGTAGATTGGAGATTTGCAGATTTTAGTTACTTAGGCTGAGAATTTTAAAGGAGCATCTAGCGCTGTACAGTCGCGGGGAGGAGGGGGGTGCCGGGGACTGCGGGCGAACACAGACAGACAGGCTCTTTAAAGGAGAGAATATTGTGCAGCCCAGACTTTGTTTAGACCTTGCATTGCAATGGGTGTTTATTAACAGTTTTCTGGTGAAATATTGTTTGTATGTTGGGCAGCCTGAACTTATATTAGGATAAAGATCTTTTCTAGTAACTGCAGGTCTATTTGATAGGTGCAAAACTCCACTTTTATTATCAGTATACAATTCAGATAGGTGTTTTTTCACTTTGGCGCAGGCCTGCTTTGTTGATAGAGGCACCTTGCACTTAAATTTGAATACAGCAATCTTTAGTAGTCACTGACGATGTATTTGATAGGTGCAAAACTCCACTTTTTTTTTTTATATAACTGAATCTTTATTCAAATTTTCCATTTAAAAATAAAAAAAAAAAAAAAACATATTTCCCATCCATAAGCAGCACAGAAGTATCGTATAGAGCACATTTTGACTTGTCAAAGGTGCATTACATGGCATGGGGTTGGAAACTTTAGCACATACTGCAAGCAATACAACAAGTAAACAATAGTTAAAGGACAAAGACAGAAACGAAAGGGAAATGGTAAGGTAGGGCTATTGCTCCTTCAAGAAACAAAATTAATATTAGTAGGTTTTCAGTGTGAAGGGGTCTCAATCCCTATAAGGTAATAATCCCAGATCACAGTAAAAGAGTCGACTTTATTATTAAGCAAAGCAGTGAGATATTCCAGTCTCCGTATCTCTTTTAAACGGTCAAGCATGTCCTTTCTAGTGGGAGGTGTCGTCCTTTTCCAGTGACCCGCAACTAAACATCAGGCCGCTGTAAGTATATGCAGCAATAACTGTTTAGTGGCCGAGTTTAAACTATGCGCAAAAAGGTTTAAAAGAAATACCTTCTGGTGCATAGTAAGTTTCACTCCCAATATATCTTTAACCAAGATTCTCGCTTCACACCAGAAAGGATGCACCATCGCACAATCCCAGAAAATGTGAAACAGGGTGCCTCCTGCTGCCTGACACCTCCAACATAAATCAGGAACGACAGGATTTAACCTATGAAGAAGGGAAGGAGTATGATACCAAAAATAAAGAATTTTATATTGGTTCTCTTTCGTAGTGGCACAGACGGAAGTCTTATGTGCATGTTTCCAGACAAGGCGCCACTCCGGTATCGAAAGGGACTCACCCAAATAAGTCTCCCATTGTGCCATATACCTGTGCTGAGGGCGGGAGTCAGGGTCCGGGTCAATCAACATAGAGTATATATTGGAAATGAGGCCCTTGGTGGATGAATAAGAACGACATAACCTTTCAAAAGGGGTCGGATCAGGTGCCGTCTTAATCTTTAAGGTATGTCGAATAAAATTAGTTATTTGCAGATATGAGAAATAACTAGTAGGAGGCAAGCCGAAGTCAGACTGTAGAGTATCAAAAGAAATCACCTTCCTAGTCGACCCTTCTATTATATCTGCTACTCTGAACAATTTCCTATCAAACCAGGGCCTCATATTCAGTCCTACCATACTAACAGGTAACAACAGTTGAAAAAGAAATGATGTCATGAGGGATTGGCCTGTGCTCAGCGAAAACCTCCGAGCACACGCCCTCCACACTCTTCTCATCAAGGCCATTGGACCAAGTAGAGGCGTATCAATCTCACATGAAGACGTGCCCCATAATAACGAATTGGGATGGATGGGGGCAATCCAAAGCTTTTAAATTTCAGACCATCTAGCATAAGCCATTAAGGACGACCAAGCATGCACTCTCCGCAGTTGAGTAGCCCAATAGTATTTAATAAGGTCTGGCACAGAGAGACCCCCATTCTTCTTACTAGCAAGCATGACACTCTTTTGAGTTCTATGGCGCTTATGAGCCCATATAAATCGGAAAAGGGAGGTTTGAAGAGCCTTGAGATCCGATATGGGCACCGGAATTGGGAGAGTTTCAAAGTGGTAAAGAAGTTTAGGCAAGATTGTCATATTAATAGAAGCAATCCTCCCAAACCACGACAGGGAGAGACGGTTCCATCGGTGTAGTAATTTCCTAATTTCAGTGAAAAGGGATGGGTAATTATGCTTATATAAGGCTTGGTATGACTTAGTTATATTCACCCCCAAATATTTTAAGGTATCCTCTTTCCAATGATACGGAAAGGTGGATCGTAATACCTGAAGCTGATCTGGTGCAATATTGACTGGTAGAGCTTCCGTCTTAGCGGAATTGATCCTGTATCCAGACAGGGCTCCAAACTCCGCCAAACCGAATGCAGGTTGGGTAAGGAAACATGAGGCGAGGTCAAGGACAATAAAATATCATCTGCATATAGGGAAAGTTTGAAGGAATTATTCTTTATGTCAATCCCCCTTATGGTCGGATTCAGACGAATGGTCGCAGCCAACGGTTCAATGCTCAATAAAAATAACAAAGGGGAAAGGGGGCATCCCTGTCTGGTACCATTTAAAATCTGAAACTTTGAAGAAGAGCCATGTGGAAGGCAGATAGCAGCAGACGGTCGTGAATAGAGACCCCGTAGCGCTGTAATGAACGGTCCTCTAATACCAAAGCGTTTAAGAACATGGAACATGAATGATCAATCGAGGCGGTCAAACGCCTTTTCGGCATCTAAGCTCAAAAAAAGGTATTTTCCGCACCCTGTCTGTTTAAAACAAATCCAGTCTGGTCCTTATGAACCACCTGAGGGAGGTACAATGCTAACCGGTTGGCCAAAATTTTTGTAAAAATCTTTAGATCTGCATTCAGCAGGGCAATGGGCCTAAAGCTAGCGGGATCAAGACGGTCCTAGCCAGGCTTAGGAATTAGAGTAATAAAAGAGTGTAGCATAGTTTCAGGGACCTCAGCTCCTTTCAAAAAGGCATTATACATGGTCACCATTGTATCAGCCTATTGGGGGTAAAACAGCTGATAATACAAATAAGTAAATCCGTCAGAGCCAGGAGCTTTACCCTGAGGCAGGGATCTAATTACTTCTTCAATCTCCTCTGCCGAGATAGGCTCATTAAGAGATGAAACCGCTTCAGCAGACAGTGATGGCAATTGGCAAGAGGTCAAAAAGCGATCAAAAAGCGCTGATCTCTCTTTAGGATATGCAGGTAGGGCAGTCGGGAGGGAATATAGGGAAGCAAAGTAGTCTCTAAAACTTTGGGCAATAAGAACCGGGTCATGGACAACTCTCCCCCCTGAGTCTCTAATGGCGTGGAGGGTACGAGACTCTGTATCTCCTCTCAGTTGTGAGGCCAGTAAAGAGTGTGCTTTATTTCCCCTGTCAAAACTACACTTTTATTATCCGTATACATTTCAGATAGGTGTTTTTTCACTTTGGCGCAGTCCAGATTTGTTCATTGAGGCTACTTGCACTTAAATTTGAATACAGCAATTTTGTAGTCACCGCTGGTGTATTTGATAGGTGCAAAACACCACTTTTATTATCCGTATACATTTCAGATAGGTGTTTTTTCACTTTGGCGCAGGCCAGCTTTGTTGATAGAGGCACCTTGCACTTAAATTTGAATACAGCAATTTTGTAGTCACCGCAGGTGTATTTGATAGGTGCAAAACTCCACTTTTATTATCCGTATACATTTCAGATAGGTGTTTTTTTCACTTTGGCGCAGGCCAGCTTTGTTGATAGAGGCACCTTGCACTTAAATTTGAATACAGCAATTTTGTAGTCACTGCCGGTGTATTTGATAGGTGCAAAACTCCACTTTTATTATCCGTATACATTTCAATAGGGTGTTTTTTCCTTTTTGGGGCAGGCCCGCTTTGTTGATAGAGGCACCCTTTCCCCTTAAAAATTTTAAAAAAAAGCAATTTTGTTAAATACCAGCAGGTGTAAAATTTTATAGGTGAAAAATTTAAATTTTATTAAACCCTTTCATTTCAGTAGGTGTTTTTTCAGGGGTTGGGCAGGCCCCGTTTGTTGAAGAGGCCTTTGACTTTAAAAATTTTTAAAACAGAATTTGTAGTTCCGCAGGTTTAAAGGGTAGGATGGGAAAAAAAAAAAACGGTTTGTTAACCCAATAGATTTTAATTTGGGTGTATTGCAAGTGGGGCGGGCCCCGCCTTTTTTAAATAGCCCCGGGGTACGAAATTCTGATTCAAAAATTTTTTTAGCAACCCGTTTCTCGTTTTTTCTTACTGCAAAAAAAAAAATTTCTTTATCCAAACTAAATTCGGGAAAAGGTTTTTTTGGGCTGTTGAAGGGCAGTTTTGTGCAGATAGGGGCACCCTTTTTGTTATTTTGTTGAAAACCCATTTATTTTCCCCGTCCTTTTGGGCATTTTTTTTAAAACCCCGGCACTGAAAGGAAGGGAAAAAAATGTTGGTTTTGTCTTACGGTTCTTCCCCCCAGACCCCCAATTTATAGATATTCTAGAAACATTTCATTTTTAATCCTTTTTGGCTGTAGGAAAATTTGAAGGGGTTTGGAATAACCCGTGATTTGCCATTTTTAATAAGAAAACTTTCAAAATCTTCCATTTCCTTTTCAAAATTTTTCTTTTCTGAAAAATGGAGCGAAATGCAGGGGTAAACGAGCAAAAGGGGGGGTGGGGGGGAGGAAAAAGGGGGTTATGAGGTATGAGGGAAGGTGCCCTTCCCGTGCGGCGACAACCACAAACCAAATGGATCGCGGTTTTCGGACCGTCAGGGCCCGTCATCGGGGTCAGGGGGCCCCCTGAATTCCGTAAAAAAAAGCGTCGCCAATCCCGTTTTTCAGTGGTTAATGCAACCCGTTTCCCGCAGTTTTTACCTTCCCCGTCTCCCGTCCGGCCACAAAAGTGTTCAGATCATCATCATCCGTCCAAAATTTAAACGAAGGAAGCCCAAAAGTAACTTGTTTTTACCCAACCCCCCCGTGAATAATCCATTTTCTGAAGACCTTTTGAAAGAAAATGCGGTTGGGGGGCGAAGTCTTTCCCAAAAAACCCAAAAGGGGAAAGAGGAAGATTTTGTCGCTCTGGCCAGTTTGATGCCATCAGAGGAGGAGAAAAAGGAAAGCCCGGGCCCAAACGGCAAAAAAAAACCCGGGCGGTCCGGCAACGCCCTTTAAATTTCCCCTTTTCTTGTTGCTCGCAGTCTGGATGAGAAAAGTCAGGGGCAACCCAAATCACCCGTGTTTTATGATGTGAAAAGACATTCGGATCCAAAAGTTTTGGGGTTTTTGCAGGGAATTTTTTTGCGGCGCTTTTCAATGGACGGAAAAAAGGGAAAACGATGGGGGTGTTCAGGGATTTGGGGACCCCTCAAAAAATGAGGGGGGCGGGCGCCCCAAAATTGTGATATGATTCCCCCCAGCCCCGGGTCACGGAAAACCCGCTCCTCGTTATCGCCGTCCAAAAAAAGGGCCCGGGCTCTCAAATCGGGCCTTTTTTGAGCAAAAACCCCTTTATTCACCCCGATTTTTCATATGCCGCCCTTTTCCGGGAAAGCATTCCCTTTGAGGCAAAAAATCTTTGGTTTTTTAAAACCCCCACCCAAAATTCTAAATCATTTTATAGCGAATGGCCGGGGTTGAAAAAGGAGGCAAAAAACTTGGCCAAAAAAAGGGCCCCACGGGTGCCGGGCTTCCCAACCCCTGTCACACCTCTGTCTCCCCCTCCTCTCCCCCCGCCACCACAAGCGGTTGCTCGTGCCCCTGTTCGCGGGGTCATGATTGGGATCCGCCCCCTGCTTCAGCCTTCAACCGGGCGCCCCCCCCAGTACCCCTAGCATTTTCCCCGAGACCCCATCCTACCCTTCGCTTCCCCCGTTTGGAAACCCCACACCTTACATTTGGGCCCGGTTTTAGCGGACAGCCTTCTGTCTTCCAGGTTTGGGGAAGGGGAGAAAAAAACACTTTAACCCCCAAACCCTCCCAAAACCAAAAACCCCCAATGGGTTTACCCTTTTCCCGGCTTTTGGCCCTTTGGAAATGTTGCCCTTTCCGTCTGGTGGACACAGATTTGGGTTTCCGGGGCCCCATCAGGCCCTTTTCTGCCCAATACCCGATTTTCAGGGATTTCTTTGCCAAAAAAGTAACCCTGCCCGGGCCCAGCCACGTGTCATCTAAAATTTCAATCGCGTTGTCTTCATCTGTGCCCGGGGAAAAGTCCATTGACAACCGACCCATGGACTAGTAAGCACGGCCAAGGTTGTTTAATCTCTGTGACAGCTCACTGGGTGAGCGGGGGTGGTTTGTCTATGGTGGTGACGGTGGCTCTCAGGCTCGGCGCACGCTCTTCAAAAACCGGGGATGGTGCAGGGTTCTTTCCCCAAGGTCCTCTGGTGGCTCACGGGACCAGAGAAACCAGGCCCTGTTTTAAATTAATCTGTCTTGGAGACCGTCCACACACAGGTCAGGAGCTGTGGACGGCTCTCCGCAACGAGACCCGAGCGCTGGGGGTGACAAGAAACCTTGTGCCAGGCAAGGGTGGTGTGCGATAACGGGCGAAATCGGGTGGGCCCCCTTAAGATCGGTAGGTTGGAGCCCAAACCCTTGCTGGACATGTATGAACCCCTTTTCGTCCAGAAATTTCTAAAGCTTTCCCGGGTCTGGACTGCCTGCTGAGGAAGGCTCGAGGTCTGAGTTCGCACTTTCCCCCGTTCACACCCTGCTTGTCGCTGGCTGCGCTGCAGCGGGCAGTCGGCCTCCCCGTCAACCATCTCATTGTTGATGTGGCAACACACTGGAATTCCACCCTCCAATGCTCCAGGGATTGTGGCAGCAGCGCAAAACCCTTATGCAGTACGAAGTGGCCCATGGCCCGACAAGCAGCGGTGCGGACTTCGGGGTGTTGAGCCCCCGAGAGTGGAGGCAGGTGAAAGAGCTCTGCACCATCCTTGCCAGTTTTGAAGAAGCCCCGAAAATGGTCAGTGCGGACAATTTCCCTTGTCAGCATGACCATTGTGGTGATCTTAGTTCTGGAACGATCGTTGGAACTGAAAACATAGGTCCGCCGCGGGCGGAGGAGGAGACGGACACAGGTGCGACACGGAGCCTTTCTCCCCCGTCGAATCCACAAGGCCCCACAAATTTCACAATTTTATCGGTCTTCATTTAGGCAGTGGTTCGGGTCCAGTGCTAGTGCAAGGCGGTGCATCAGCTCTCAGGGTGCATCATCTGAGGCAAGTCAGGGCTGTGTTGAAGCTGTGCCGGAGGAAGCGGAGGAGGAGGAGGAGGTATTCTTAGACAATGACGTTACCGACGTCAATGCCTTGGAAAGAGGTTGGCGCGAATTTGAGGCGGAGGAGGAAGATGAGTTTGCTAGTGCCCCTCGACCCAAAAGGCTTGGAATCAAGGTCATTCTCACATGGAGTGCGTGGATGCTCATTTCCTCCTACATGATCCTCGCATTAAGGACAATCAAATGAACAATGTTACTGGGTGGCCTCCCTCCTGGACTCCCGGTACAAAGCAAACTCAGCATATCCTTTCACACACCCAAATAGAGAGTAAAATGCAGGAAATGGAGACCTTGCTGATTAATCAACTGGAGACATCTGTTTCGTTCTGCTTACATTCTTCAAATGTCAAGGTGGAACAACACAGTGACGTGACAGCAAGTAGAGTGCCAAGCAGGCGGAACAAAAAAAAAAGAAAAAAAAAAAAGTTGAAAATAAAAAAAAAAAAAAAATAAATGGCAGCAAGAATGCAATGTCGCAGAAGCCTCTATGGGTGACCTCTGGCACCTTTATTTTCCACATCACCAACGCAATGTAATGCAGGGCACACATACAAACACACAGAGACCAGCTTAAGTCATGGTGCACGACTATATAGAGGTGTTGTCCTGCCCAGCAGCCAGCGTCA
Organism: Phyllomedusa bahiana; assembly: GCA_025379985.1. NCBI lineage: Eukaryota > Metazoa > Chordata > Amphibia > Anura > Hylidae > Phyllomedusa > Phyllomedusa bahiana. Next base: position 31,922 of record JAODAL010023750.1, read on the forward strand.
TATCTGAGCGACCTTCAGCACAGCTGGAGGAGTTCTTACTAGACAAACGCATCGGCTTTCAACCAGATAATGTGGATCGTTTGACATTTCATTAAGATGAATCAGGCATGGATCTTGATGATGTTGTGGGCGCCACATTGCTGAGGGTCACCTTTTAGTTACCGGTAGAGAGGCGAATTCTCAAAAATTCGGCTTCGGTCACTTTCGCCGAATTTTCGACAAAATGCGTTTCGTGTCCGAATTACTTCGGCACGAATCACGTTTAAAAAAAAGCTATTTCCAGGTGCCCAGAGCCTGCAGGGTCTGTTAAGAAACGTTGTGCCATGATTAATATGCAGCGGGGCTTGGTTGGGGTCTTTCATACAATGTTGTGGCTTGTGTTTTAGTATGACACGCACTAGACTGCCGCCGCTCTTAGAACGCTTCACTATTAAAATTCCCTGGGCACTTAAGAGGCAAAACTGACCAAAAATACCTCAAGCGGGATTCGTGAGCCTGATAAAGTCATGCTAGCGAAAGCTGGAAAAAAACAAGCTGAGAGTCAGGGTGGCAAACATAGTGATAGAGTGTGGAGGTGACGGCGGCAGCCACAGCAGCATGAGGTAGGGCAGTGGCACAATGACATTCTGGAAGGCGGCCAAAACTGTATTAGGCCACAGAGTGGACAATGATAACAGTGTGGAGGTCACGGCGGCAGCAGTATGAGTCAGACAGTGGCACATTGACATTATGAGGCGGAAACAGTATTAGGCCACAGAAGAGTGGCACAATGATAACAGGTGGAGGTCACGGCGGCGAGCAGTATGAGGTCAGACAGATTGGCACAATGACATTATGAGGGCGGCAAAACAAGTAATTAGGCCACAGAGTGGCACTATTGATACAGTGTCGGAGGTCACGGCGGCAGCAGTTTGAGGTCAGACAGTGGCCCACAATGACATTATGGAGGCGGAAAAAACGTATTATGGCACAGAGTGGCCACAATCCACACAGTGTGGAGGTCACGGCGGCAGCAGTATGTGGTCAGATGTGGCACAATGCATTTCTGAGGTGGCAAACAGTATTAGGCCACAGAGTGGCACCAATGATACAGTGTGGAGGTCACGGCGGAGCAGTAGGAGGTCATGACAGTGCCCAATGACAAAATTCTGGAGGTGCAAAAACGGAGTAGGCCACAGTGTGGAGGGCACGGCAGCAGCCACGGCAGCAGCATGAGGGTCAGGACAGTGGCACAATGACACAGTGTGGGAGGGCCACGACACCCCCCCCGGAGTCACAGCAGCAGCATGAGGTCAGAGAGTGGCACAATGACATTCTGCAGGTGGCAAAAATAGTATTAGGCACAGAGCGGCACATGACTGAGAGCGGGAGGTCTCAGGCGGCTAGCAGCCATGAGGTCAGGCAGTGGCACCAATGACAGTGAGTGGATGGAGATGACAGGAGCAACAGCATGAGGTCCGAGAGTGGCACATTGAATTCTGCAGGTGGCAAAATTGTATTAGGACACAGAGCGGCACAATGGAGGAGAGCGGAGGGTCACGGCGGCCGAGCTGCATGAGGTCAGGCAGTGGCCACAATGACAGAGAGTGGAGGTGATGACTGGAGAACAGCTTGAGGTCAGAGAGTGGCAAATGACATTCTGCAGGTGGCAAAATAGTAATACGGCCACAGGCAGCGGCACATGACTGAGAGCGGGAGGTCACGGCAGGCAGCAGCATGAGGTCAGGCAGTGGCACAATGACAGAGAGTGGAGTGATGACAGGGAGCAACAGCATGAGGTAAGGGAGAGTGGCACATGACATCTGCAGGGGCAATATAGTATTAGGCCACAGAGCGGCACAATGACTGAGAGCGGAGGGTCTCGCTTTGGCAGGCAGCATGAGGTCAGGCGTGGCACAATGACAGAGAGTAGGCAGGGTGATGACAAGGAGGGAAACAACTGCATGAGGTAGAGTGTGGCACAATGACATTCTCGGAGGGTGGCAAAACAGTACCAGGCCTCAGAGTGGCACAATGACACAGTGTGGATGTCACGGCAACAGCAATCAGGAAGCAGCGCATGAGCACATAGTGTGGCACAATGGACAGAGTGTTGAGGTGGGGTGGCAATACCATCCCGGTAAAGAAAGGTGGTAGGCAGATGGAGAAACTATCAGCAGATTGTGTGGCTCCAGGGGGGTGGCGGCATCAGAATAGTGGCTGAGGCAGGTAGTTTGAACCCAGACTGAAGCCTAAGGCATTGTTGTGTGGAATTCTGGCCGATCCACGCCTGATTCATCTTGAATAGGTCAGTCGTTCAAAATTTCCAGTGGACAAGCGGTTCTCCTTGGAGGTAAAGATGTCCCCCGCTCGCACTGAACACCCGCTCTGATGCCACATACTGGTCCCGGGAGGACAGGCTTTCCACTGCAAACTAGGCAAGTTGCACCCCGGGCCACACATCCAGTTTGGCTGCCAGTAGTCCAGAGGATCTTCTAACTGGGGTGGCAGAGTGCTGTTCCAAGTAGGCCACCAACCTGTGGTTCACGGGAATGCTCCATGTCCTGCTGTGCTGATGCTGCTGGTGACTGCCCTCCTCACCAGGCGGGTGAAGGAAGCCTGTCTTTAGTGACTCCAGACTTAGGTTACTGCTGGATGGAGTGCGGTAACTGCACCTACCCCGCCAACCTTCCCCCAGCTGCAGCGGCAGTAGTAGTGAGCGTGTGGAACCCCCCGGTCAGACCTGTCAGGAGGAGGGACGACTGCGCCCCACATAGGCAGCGGCCAACTGATACGGAGGATATCCAGTATTAGATTTGAGTTTGTTTCCCGTCAATAGCTGGGAAAAGGCTCCCATTGTGGACCGGTGTAGCGTAGGGTCCAATAGAGGTGAGAGAAGCCAGAAGTCATCCTCTGCCGGATGCTGACTATTCGGCTGTCACTAGGGGGGGGGGGGGGGCCCAGGGGGGGGGCAAATAGCATGCTGCGGGACATTGCTACAAGTTTAGTGACTCCGAGGGGCTCCTGCTCCATTTCCACTGTATACAGCACGGTGCTTGGGAGTCATCTGCCTCGTCTTCCTCATCTCATCACCTCCTCCAGCTGCTCTGCTCCTCCTCTTTTGTCACCGTGGGTTAGAAATCCACTCATTTCACCGACATGTTCTGCTCAATGTCCTCCTCCTCCTCCTCTCCTACATTTCGTCCCCAAGGACTCATTGTGGCACGAGATTGTAGTCGCCACATCTCCTGTCCCCTGCCAAGACAGATTTTCAGCATCTGTTCCAGGACATGAAGCAGTGGATGATCGTTATTCATCCCGTAGGCCTGGGCTGACTGACAAATAACGTTTGCCTCCTCGATCTGGCCTCAACAAACGGCAGGTGTCCACGGCCTGAGCTGCCCGGTGACATCAAAGTTTACACAGGGGAGTAATTCTGTCTGCAGGATCAATCAAAAAATGTTAATGGCCTTTCTCTGTTCATACAGTCTGGGTCCAACATGTGCAGCTGAATTTCCAGCGGGTGGAAAACATCGCATATCAGAGCGTTTGGGAGGCGTTCTGCCGCTGCAAACCGAGGAGGGTGTTCCTGGCTTTGTACGAAATGGATAAAGTGCTTGCAAGTTTCCTGGCCATATTCAGAATGTTCTGAAGGATCGGTGGTAGACTCAGGAACCTTTTTAAACCAGATTGAACACGTGCGCTTAGGGCGCAAGGACCATCCTCCTCGTGCAGGCGCAGGACACCATGTTCCTCCCAGTGTCCGTCACCATGGTTCGATTTGCAGTTGGCGCGGAGGAAAGCCACACATCGATTTCTTGCTGCATGGACGCGGAGCAGTTCCTCCCCTGTGTTGACTTCGTTTCGACGAGGAGCTAGGTGTAGAACTCGTGACAACCGCTGTGCCCTACACATGTGTATGATGAGCGAGTACTTGTGAGGCTGAGTTGGTGGTGGAGGTGGGAGGAGGAGGAGGCGGACATTGGCGCGAGGAGCAGCAGTTACAAGTGGGTGGAGAAAGCGGAGGTCTCCTGTCCAAGTTGTTGGTTAAGTGTGCATGGGCAGGAGCACATTCACCCAGTTGGGCCCGTAAGGATGTACTGGCCCCTGACCGTAGTTACAGCTCCAGAACGTCCGCGCTGCCGTGTACCTGTGGAAACAAACGTAAAGCTCAAGACTGACCACATTCTGTTTCTACATATTTTGAGTGCTGGTTACTGCCTTTTTGGAAAAGAAATTACGCTTGGAACTTCATCTCGGCTCGGCTCAAGCCATTAGTTCTGCTGAATGGTGCAGAGTCAACCATGTGGAAAGGGAGGGACAGCAGTACAACAACTTGGACAGGGTGGCACGGTCAGCTGCTGCACCCTTTGGATGGTTGGACGCATACTGTTGTATCTTTTCAACGCCTCTCTTGACGACTGTGGCGCTGAGTAGCGAGGAGCAGGAGCATCTGGACCGGGAGAGGATGTCAAAGAGTAACAGCTGCCTTCTGCAGAGGTGGGTGGAGCCTTTGACTGGCTGAATGGGCATCGCGTGCCTCTGGCGCTGATGCTGTGCTGCTGCAGGCAGGATGGTCCACCTCATCTGAGCCACGTTTCTCCCAGGCCACGGATGGTGACGTGCATGTGTTGGACGCTGGGCCGTTGTGCCAGTAGTTAGCTCCCTGGCCACGCTTCACTTTCTGCCCACAGATTCTACATTACCCATATTCGGCTCCTCCGGTGGTCTTAGCAAAGAACTGCCACACCGCCGAGTAGCTGATTTACGCCAACGCTCCGCACTGAGGGGATTACTGCGCCGCTGCCTCGGCTGAGCCCCTGTGCCGCTACTTCTTGGACATGCGAAGCGGAGTTTTCTACCCCGTGGCGCTTGGCTTTCCCCGCCCTTCACACTGCTGCTTCCCTGCGGACTCACGGCCACACACCCACTTGTGGCTGCGCGCTGCATGACGCGCAATGCTGACGCTTTCTTCTGTCGATGATGAAGCCTTGCTTACCCGGCTCACAAGTGCGGTCGGCTACATTCATAATCTATTGTGTTTCATCGTCTCTACTGTTCCTCATCACCCGGTCTTGGTAAGCCGAGGCTGACAAAAAACCTGCTCACCTTGACCTCCCCATTGCCCCTCTCATCTACATCTATACTTTGCCGCCTACTGCAAGAAGCTGGGGATATGAGCCCCAAATTTCTTCGTGCCACGTAGCTGCTGACTGGCCCTCCTCAAATTGTTCATCCTCGCTATATAGTGGCGCTGATGCCCAGACACATAGTTGATACCATGGCTGAGGGAATCTGGATGGTCAGAGGCGGGCTGAGGACAGGTGAGGACGTGAACCGCTCCCGGGCCTATGCCAACTAAGTGTTGTGTATGAGGTTTCCCACCGACTCTTGGCTGGGGTTGTCAGATGTCATCTGGGAGGAAGAGGGATGACCTTGTAATACAAATCAAGAAAACCTTGGGTTGGTCTGTACTACACTCGGCCGCTTAGTTGACCGAGAGGTGCAGTTGTGGGCCTCCACACGATTGAACCCTGCTGCGACGTCACCTTGCTGTGCTGCGACCTGGCCCGTTTTCAGAAATGTTTGTGCCACTGCCATGCAGTTGCGAGCCGGCCACCTCTTGTCTGACATATGTTTGTTCATAAAATGTACAGGACACTTGTTTGATGAAGATATTGTTATATGATAAATTTTACACCCTGTTTTTGGACTCAAATGAACCCGAGTTACAAGCTTGGGTAAACCCTTGGATCATAAATTGCCCGCTCCACAATTGGCAGGAAAATTTGACTTTGTATGTGTCGTTAACAATCACTGTGTGTTTTACTACTAATGTTAAAGCACAAAAACAGGCTTATTTAACTTCAACTTGTGATTATGCTTACATGTAATATTTATATATTTCGGTGTCTTGTTTGAAAATGACGGTATATTTTTGTCAGCACACCAGCAAATATACAACGCTTAATTAAACCCCAGGAGTAAATTGCGCCATAGATTGAGCCGCACAAACTAGTAGCGTGTTTACAATTGCGTGTTTTCTACGCCACACATCAAGAGATACAGTTGTAATTTGCTTTGCTGTGAATTAGGCTACCAAAAAAATTATATATATTTGGCGTTGAAAAAGACGGTTTATTTTGTCAGAACCTGGCAAAACAACGCTTAATTAACCCTGGATGTAAAATACTTGCGCAAAGAATTGAGCCGCTCAAACTTGGTAGCTTCGTTACAATTGCGTGTTTCTACGCCACACAACAAGAGATACAGTTGTAATTGCCTTTGCTTGTAGATTAGGCTACCAAAAAATATATATATTTGGCGTTGAAAAAAGACGGTTTATTTTTGGTCAGCACACCAGCCAAAACAACGCTTATTATCCCTGGATGAAAATTGCGCCAAGATTGAGCCGCACTAAACTTGTTGCGTGTTAAATTTGCGTTGTTGTTCTACGCCACACACAAGTGATTACAGTTGTAATTTGCCCTTCCTTTGCTTGTGAATTAGGTACACAAAAAAAAATATATATATTTGGAGTTGAAAAGACGGTTTTTTTTTTGTCAGCCACCAGCCAAAACAACGATTAATTAACCCCGGATGTAAATTGCGCCAAAGAATTGAGCCGCACAAACTCTGTAGCGTGTTACAATGCGTGTGTTTTTACGCCACCACAACAAGAGATTACGTAGTAATTTGCCTTTGCTTGTGGAATTAGGCTACAAAATAAAATTATATATTTGGCGTTGAAAAGTCGGTTTATTTTTGTCAGCACACCAGCAAAACAACGCTAATTAACCCCTGGATGTAAATTGCGCCAAAGAATTGAGCCGCACAAACTAGTAGCGTGTTAAATTTGCGTGTTTCTACGCCACACAACAAGAGATACAGTTGTATTTGCCTTTGATTTGAATTAGGCTACCAAAAAAAAAATATAATATATTTGGCGTTGAAAAAGACGGTTATTTTGTCAGCACACCAGCAAATCAAACGCTTAATTAACCCATGGATGTAAATTGCGCCATAGAATTGAGCTGCACAAACTAGTTGCGTGTTACAATTGAGTGTTTTCTACGCCATAAAACTGTGAATATCAGTTGTAATTTGCCTAGTGCTTGGGATTTAGCTACAAAAAAAAAATTAAAAATTTACTATATTTGGCGTTGAAAAAGACGGTTATTTTTGTCAGCACACAGCAAAAACACGCTTAATTAACCCTGGATGTAAAATTGCGCAATAGAATTCAGCAGCCAAAATGAGAGTGGTATTTGTATTGGAAAAACGCTGTTTCTTTAAATGAATACAACAGGAACTGCTTAGATCCCACTTGGATATTGAATGTATATGCAGCTGCAGTGAGACGCAAACTGGATTTCAGGATCCAATACCCAAAAATCAGGAAATAGAACATCAGAGAACTGTCTTGAAACAGCTGGGACACCCCAATAGAAATCGCTGTAAAAAAACAGTCTTCAGAAAAGCGCTATCACCCGCAGCAGCACCTTCCCCCCCTATCAGTACAGTGAGAGGAGTGTGAGCTCCCAGCGGAGCGATCGGTCTTATATTGTGCGTGGTGAGTCACAGATCCCGCCGGTCTCATGATTGGCTTCATCTCTTGCAATGATCATGCAGGCTATGCCTTCTTCCTACCAGAGTTGCTTTGCCCCATTGTAGCGGCCATGTGCTCGCACCATTTTATCAATCAAATGCACACTTCGTTCACCCGAAGTACCCAAAGTTTCGACCTTCGGTCCGAAACCGAAGTTTTACTGAAATTCTAAACGAATTCCACTTCGTTAGAATCAATTCCCCATCTCTAGTTAACGGTTACTTCTCATTCCTCTTCTAATACAGAAATGGTCCTCTTGAAAAATGTTTTTTAAAATGATCAATCCTCTCTGCAATTTTAATTCTCAGTTCCAAAAAGATCATTTTGCTGTTTTTTCAGTATGGAGACTGTAAAAGACACCAAGGTTTCATGACAAAACCGTATTGCATTTACTCACTTCATCTTTAGAATTTTTTGGCATTGTCAATGGTTTTGAGGTCATGGTGCTGTGAGATACAGCTAGAATCATGGTCCTTTGGAACAGAAATGTGGCTTCTAAGTGGCATTTCTCCCTCACAACAGGGGCTGAGAGGTCATTTTTATAATTTTTTGGGTCATGCTGCTTTGAAATGCAGCAATACTACAGGTCCTATTCTAAAAAATGTGGTTTTTAACAAACATTTGTTCTTCACAATTGTCAAAAGTGGCTCAAGGGTCATGTTTTGAATTTTTGGGGGCATTTTGCTGTAAAATGCAGCTATACTACAGGTCTTATTCTACAAATTGTGTTTTTTAACAGACAATTGTTCTTCACAATTGTCAAAAGTGGCTCAAGGGTGGACACATATTGCAAAATGACTTGTTTTTGCAAGATCTTTAAAATAGCTAGCAATCCTTGTAGTGAGACAACCCATTTAATACAATTAAAAAAAGAGAAACAAAGACGCGGTGGGATTCCATCCTATTTTAAACATGTGTTCTCTAGAATTAAACACCTAACAAATTGGCATGCACAACATCGCTGAGACCCATATTCCTCTGAATTGTACACGGGAGGTACATGACTACTTGAACAGATGTAGTTTACCCAGGACAGGTATAGTCAATGTCCAGTTCAACTATAATGGTGGTTCAAAGACTCCTTTTTCTGTCACTTTTTATTCTGTGGGTCAGACAGGTTTAATGGTCCTACTGTGATACAGGACAGGTATAGTCAATGACCAATTCAAGTAAAATGATGGTTCAAATAATACTTCCTTCTGGCACTTTTAAATTTGTTGGTGCAGGTTTAAGGGTCAGGCTGTGGTGCAAGACAGGGATAGTGAATGGTGTGTGTCTTTTTTTCTGTGACTTTTATAACCTAAGTGTGTTGCCTAAGATGTAGCAGGTATCCATTTGACTGTTGTGTATGTTAACTCCAGCTTCTCCAGCCCTGTTTGGGTGTAAGAATATCGACTATCGACCAGATGACGATAGTCAACGTAATCACTCATCACTACTCAAGAGTCTTTGACACTAGGACCCCTTTCAAGCTGTCTTTACCTAAACATATGCATTTATGATACATCTTGGTCTCAAGCGACTCCTGGATCGTTTCCATCTCCTTCAACGTCTTCTCCTTATTTGAATGATATTTTCTCCTTTGTGTTCTTGCATATTTCAAAGCATTTTGTTATACATGCTTATGTACCTGAACCTTGCTAATGATGTGTGTATTAGTATTGCCTTTACTGCTGTACAACCAATTCTACTTAAATAAAACTGTGAAAGAGAAAAAAAATCACCGGAAGAAATGATTATTTCAAACCAGAGTTTTCTGAATAGGACAATTTTTACAGTGACTGTCAGTTAGTATATTTTTTGGTAACTGACATTCATGTACGGAATTTATTTAGGGAAGTTTTATTTCTAGTTTTACATTCTTTTCATTTTGTTGTTTTTCAAGTGTGATAAAATACAACACACACCTCTCCCTGCAGTTTAAAAGGTTTCATTTTTCCTCCAAATTTTTCTTCATATATTAGGTACAGACTCGACTGGAGATCAGATGATGCGACCCCGTAGTGACTCCTGCCCCAGAAGTTTTTACGCCTCAAATTTTGCTATTTGTGTCCAGACCTGGAGCCTTTTGTGACACTACATAACCCCAAATAAATTGACTTCTTCAAAATCTTTTTTTTGAGAACTTAAAGCTCTCCTGATTGCCCCTAATGGTGAGAGCCAGGGCTGCCATCAGTCATCTACTAACCGTTTCATGGCCACATGCAGGTAAATCAAATGGGGCGCCAACCCATTACTACTTCCTATTTTTAGTATATCACCAGGCACCTTTATGATTCCGGCCCCTGGCAGGAATACTGCCCTATTGCCACCCTGGGTATCCACATCATCAAATTTTGGTAGCCCTTTCTTATCAAGTTCACTGAGTATAGCTATACACGGTTCAAATAACAGGGATCTCCATTCCCACCATCACTCAACAATATGTAAACGTGGAACCAGTATAATTTAAAACAAAGTTTCTTTAATAACTTCTTCTTAAAACAGACATTAACCTGTCATTCACAGTATGTCCATATGTATCAATATGAAAAGCTAATACTCAGCATTTAGTTGCGGCGAAGCATGCCGTTTAATGTCCATCCATGGCGCCGCTCCCAGCACAGGTGAGTGAAGAGACGCCGACAACCGAGCTGGACTGAGCGTATCTCGTGGACGTTTCAGGGAAAGCTCCTCCCCTTCCTCAAGCACCTTGATTACAGGTATTGGCTTTTCTTAAATACACAAGTTAAAAACCAATCAGCATCTTTCTAGCAGAAATACCCTTAAATTCAAATTTTCATTTAACCCTTTTGGAGTCAAAGACTCCAGGGTGACTATCAAGTACGCTTCACGTTTTAATAATTTTGCACTAATTTGTGTCTGATCAACGCACATAACTTTTTCTAAAATACACCACCACAGCTCTGATCTGCCATGTTTGGCTATGGCAAAATGTCGCGCCACTGATGTCTCACCTAACGACCTCTTACTCTCATCTGCGGCCGATGCGTTTTCACTAACCTGTGAGAACTGTTTCTTAAATGTGCGAATGGCAGACCAATGTTCGTTTAACCTCACCTCAACTGGTCTGGATGACTGTCCTACATACACTTGCCCGCACGGACATTTGAGCATGTAGACGACCCCACTACTCTCGCATGTATGGAAGCCCCTAATTCTGATCGCATGGCCCTTAGTTGGATGGCAGATAGACTCTCCTTCAATAATAGAGGAGCAGTTTTGGCATTTTAAACACGTGAAAGTGCCAGATCTCGTACTGCTCAATACTGTCTGAATTTTTTCCTTGATAAGAAACTTGATAAGAAAGGGTTACAAAAATTTCATGTGACTAGGTTTCTCGACTCAGCCCTTCATGACTTGCAACAATGAATTATGTCATATAAAGAAATAACAAGAAGTACTGACAACCGAGCTGAGAGCTTCTGTTTCTCTGAAACAGAAAGATTACAGATTTTACAACAAGCAGAGTCTGCAGGTCTGTTGTGGAGTGAGAATAGAGAGGAAACATCTATTAATTATTCATGCCGGCTTGAACAGCTGAGGAGAAAGGAGGCAAGCTTAACCTCCCATGCTACAGCTCTTACGGAGTATGTAAAGGCTGCACGCATTCCAAGGGGCTTGCACAGCCCATTACAGCCTATTCCACTACCTGAAGATGCTAAGTATAAAGAGAAATGGTCAGTGATCAGCAGCAGATATTCTATGGAACTGATGTATTTGTCCCTGCAACATTTACAACTTGCCATTAAACAACCACAGTTGACATTAAAAATATGGATGAAGAGTTTAAAAGGAATGTGTCCCTTGAGGAATATAATCGTATTTGCAATGAGCTTAAACTGAATATTGATAAACTTAAATTTACATTGCTGCAAAACAAATTGAAGAAATTTGAAAGAGATACAAAAGATTACGTGGCTGGTCACATGAACATGGATGGAGGAAAGGAGAAATCAACGTAATACATTTAGAACCCAAAGAAGAAGAAATGGTTGGAGTTTGACGTCTTCGGGCATGGAGAATTTGGGATTGCAGGATAGAAATATATGTAGAAATGAAAGATACAACTAGAGATGGGCGAATTTCTCAAAAATTCGATTCGCTGAGTTTGCCGAATTTTCCGACAAAATTTGTTTCGACTCGAAAATATTCACGATGAATTGCGCTAAAAAACAGCTATTTCCTGGCTGCAGAGAGCCTGTAGGGTGCTGTAGAACATTGTGCCATGCTCAAATATGCAGAGGGAACTTGGTTTGGTCTTCATACAATGATGTGTTTTAGTATGACACGCAGATGACAGCCGCCACTATTAGAATCGCTTCACTCTTCAATTCCCTGGGCACTTACAGAGGCAAAACTGACCAAATAACTGAAGCGGGAATGCAGCCTGACAAGGTAAAGTTAGTGCCAGTTTGAAAGAACCAATCTGAGGGCCAAGATACTACAATAGCGTCAAAGAACACAATAGTAGGTTCCTGGAGCCACCACAGGTCACAGCACAGTAAGGGGACGTCACAGCAGGAGTCACTCTGCGAGGCCACAGCTTTCGGTGTCATCTAGGGGCCATGTGTTGACCACACATTAGGTCATACACTTTCTCCCAGATGACATCTGACAACCCCAGCCAAGAGACGGTGGGTTTGTCAGACACAACCCTTAGTTAACATGGCCCGGGAGCAGGTGTCCCGTTCACTTCCCACACCCAGAGAACTACTATGTGCTGTGGCCTCTGCACCACTATACAGTGAGGACAAACTATTTGAGGACAGTGGGCAGCAAAGAGGTGGGTAAGACATTCGCTGCTTCTTGCAGAAGCGGGCAAGTAGTGATGAGGAGAGTAGCATGGGGGGTTATGTTGTGAGTGGTCAGGCTCTGTACAGCGACACGGTTGAGGAGGACAGCAGTAACAGGAAAACACTGATCTATGTAGCCGATCGCACTGGGGAGCGGGGTGAAGCAAGCACCACTGGTACAAGGTATTCTGGTGCCCTAGTTAAACACGGCATAAAGTGCCCCCCAAATGGAAAATTCAGCCCACTCCATGTCTCCTTGGGCCCCCTTTTCTGCCTGGGATGAAGCGCCTACCCTCGACTACCCATTGTCTCGGCCCTGGAAGCATTTAGTTTTCTCTATATTAAGTTTTAGGAGATGGGATGAGAAGAAGGAGGATTTGAACGACAGACAATCTGGGATCTTGGACAGTAGAGAGTTAATGTCTGAGCAGACAAAATCATCCTCTTTGGCCTTTTGAGCTTTTGAAATGGTTTCTGACCCCAACTGCATTGTGTTATCAAAGAGATCTTCAGAATATGAGTTATATGGAGCGGTCTGTACATTGGTTGACATTTGGGCTGTGTTTGCTTCAGGTTGGACTGACGATGATGATGGCGACATTTGTGGCCGTGACTAAGAGGATGAGGAGGTAAAACCATTCAATTCAGGTTGTATTAACCACTGAAGAACAGATTGGCGATACTCTTCAGTACTGAGATTCACAGGAACCAACCAAGCGATGACAGGCCTGACGGTCCTGCATGTGACAATGTGCTCGCTTGTGTGTTGTCCAGAGCACTGGAAGGAGTGCCTTGTCTCATACCTCTTGCTCCACGTCCTTGCTCGCTTACCACCTCTACTTCGCTCCATCTTCAAAAAGATAAATATTAAAAAGGTCAAGATTTGTTCACAGTCTCTTACTGCAGAACTGTACTTCAAAGACAGCAACTTTTGGGCACGGAATCAAATTTTCTGCTAAAATCTAGTGATGAGAAATTTAATCGAGAAAGGTTAAAATCGAGTCTATTTTTAAATTTTTCTCGATCGATTTGCCTCATTGTTGTCGTGGCAACACTCTGGAATTCCACCCTCCACATGCTCCAGCGATTGTGGCAGCAGCGTAATGATATTATGTGATATGAATAGTCGCTTGGACTGACAAGCAGTGGTGCAGACCTTGGGGTGTTGAGCCATAGAGAGTGGAGGCAGGTGAAGGATCTCTGCACAATCCTTGCCAGTTTTGAAGATGCCACCAAAATGGTCAGTCAGGACAATGTCATTGTCAGCATGACCATTGTGGTGATATTTTTACTGGAACAAGTGTCAGACACTCTGCGGTAGCAAGACACAGAGCCTTACGTGCCAGAGGATGTAGAAGGCCCGACTGTTTCCCAAATTTATAGTTCTTCTTTAGGTGGTGGTTTGGGGTCCAGGGCTGATGCAGGACGGCACTTCAGCTCACAGAGTATAGAATAGCCAGGGCTGTGATGACGCTCAGGATGAGGAAGCAGAGGAGGATGATGAGGTAGGGCTGGACACCGATGGTACCGATTTCCCTTCAGTGGTAAAAGGTTGGCACAGATTTGAGGAGGAGGCGGAAGAGGAGGAGGATCTGTGTAGTGCCCTTCGACCCCAAGGCTTGGGAAATCCCGGCAGCATCTCACACATGAGTGGTTGGATGCTACATTACCTGAAACATGATCTACGCATCAAGGCAATCAAAATGAACATCAGTTACTGGGTGGCCACCCTCCTTAATCCACGTTATAAATCAAAAGTCATCAATTTCCGTCCACCCACACACATTGACAGTAGAATGCAGGAATTTGAGATAGTGCTCAATGACCAACTCGAAACATCTATTTCTTCTTCTTCATGTTCTAATGTCACAGTGGAACAACGTCAGCAATGCAAGTAGCCGTAGCAGCAGCAGCAGCAGGCAGTGTGGCAGAAGCCTGATGGGTGACATGTGGAAATCGTTATTTACCAAGCAAGACATTAGACATAGAACCGGTATTTACCACCTCACCAATGCCTATAATGCAGAGCAGAATTCAGACACACAAAGACTGCCGGAAGACTATGGTCCATGACTACCTGCGGCTGCCCCCGATGCTTTTGGGCTTGGTCCGGACCCAATCGACTTCTGGGTGTCCAAACTGGATGGATGGCCTGAGCATGCTCGACACACCATAGGTTTTATCCTGCCCAGCAGCTAGCATTATCTCTGAACGCACCTTCAGCACAGCTGGCAGGGTGATAACTGACAAACGTATCCATCTTTCCCCTGAGAATGTGGATCGTTTGACATTTATCAAAATGAATCAAGCGTGGATCTCGCTTGGATCTACCATCATCAACTGTAGCATGTCTTCCTCACAATGTGAAATACACATTCCAAATTGAAAAAAATCAAAGCATTGATAAAAAGCTTATTTCACTTACTCAATTCTTTTTGCTAATCTTATTCTGAGCATCCATAAGGTCATTTTTCCTGGTTTTGGGGTCAGGCCATTATAAAAGAGACCAATAGCAAAGGTCATATTGAAAAAAAGCTTATTTCACATACTCATTTCTTCTTGCTAATCTTATTCTTAGTTTACATAAGGTCATTTTTGCTGGTTTTGGGGTCAGGCCACTGCAAAAGTGGTACCAGGGGTGCCAATAGGGCAGTACTCCTGTCAGTGGCCCTAATCAAAAATGGGGCCCAGTGATATGCTAAAAATAGGTACTAGTAATGGGTGAGGGCCCTATTTGAATTAGCTGCATGGGGCCCAGAAACAGTTAATAGATGACTGACGGCAGCCCTGGCTACCACTGCACCCACTATAACTACGGCCCTGCCAGCTGAACATCAGTGTTCCCCATTGGGATGTTCTTGATGCTACCACATATATGACATGTTCTTGGGCCCTGATGCAAAAAGTGATAGGGGGCTCCTGCCAGTTACCATGTGCCATTTCCAATACCGGTGTCTTCTTATGTTTCAAGGGGGCTCCGTAGCAGCTGCTACCTCTCTATCTGCTGTGGCTAAGCTGTCCTCATCTTTTCAGTTAGCCGTTGAAAGGAATGAATTATTTTAGCCTGTGAATTTTTTTCTGTGACACTTAGAGCAAAATTGTCTTCACTAAATTGTACCACGTATCCAGTTTACTATTGTGGATGGTAATTCCAGCTTCTTCTCACCTGTTTCAGTCTAAAAATTAACCTGATGATCTTCTCCCATTGACTTTAATGGGAATCGGCGATTGATCGAGATTGAGATCGAAAATCGACACGATTTTCTTTCAAATCGGCAATCGGCTCATTCTAGATTTTTTTACTGATTGCTCATCTCTACTGTTAATAGATTGAGTTTAATGATAGTACAGTATGCAGGGAGCTTGCCCTAGATGTATCTGCAAGCAGACAGTATTTTTCATTTAATATTACAGCTTTGTATCAAATAAAATAGGCTGCCACTTACAAACATATACAATATAATAAGGGACCCCTGGCCGACCATCTCACTGCTCCCATTACACAGAGGCCAGAGGCAGTGTCTGATAAGAGAACAATAATTATACCCTATGTAAAAATGCATTAGTATTGCAGAATAGTGTACAAGTGACCGCACCCTCTAGAGGTCAGGTACCCTAGAACAGCTATAAACCAAAGCAAAAAAAAAAGAGAGAGCATAAACATCATGATCTCCTGCAACTGTATCTCCCTTTGGAATCTATGTCTGTATCTTTTTCTGGATTGCTGCATAGTGCGTTGAGGGTGACATATTTTAGGGTAGGGTTTCTCAAATAAGTGATAATGGGGCTTTGGGGGGGTGATGATTCACAATGCATCATTGGATTGGATCTACTGTGCTTTTGAATTGTGATCTATTGAATGTAGTAAAAATAATAAATATGGAATGTATTTTGTTATCAGGTTTATTTTTGTATCTGTCCGACAGAGACGTACATTGCTGTAGGCTTCGATTATTGCCTTATACATCAATATTTTCAGATTTTTCTTTTTTCCCAAACCTCTTTCTTAGACTCCTTGCTTGTCCATAAAGGTGTCATCCTCCATACAGTTCTTATTATTCTCACAGATATATCTGTTCTCTCGACCAGGATTTTTCTATCCATTTCCTGCAATGCCCACTGTTATAGTTTAGATAACTTTTGACATCGACCTATTTCAAGTACATCCTTATTTACGCATCTGTCATTTCTATGGGAGCACTGAATACTTAGAAACTAAGGGCCACATGTATGAATCCCGCCGGGTCGAGGCGCCGTTTTCCACTAGTTTTCCGGCGGAATCTGCGCCTGATTTATGTCCGCAGCCGGGCGGCGCTCATATATATCATGTAAAGTCCGCCGCGCCTCGCCAGACGTATGAGGCGAAGTGCGGGGACATGGGCGCTGTGCGGCGCTGCGCCTATGCTTCGCCGTCCGAGGAAGTGCACTCATACATGCGGGTAAAAGTCCGCCGCGCCTCGCCAGTGTGTGGGGTGCAGTGCGGGACTTAGGTGCCGTGCAGGACTGCGCCGAGAATCTGTTCCGATGCAAGACAGGCTGGAGCGGCGAGAAATCATTCCAGATGTCGGTGCGGAGTATGAAGCAAAAATCGCCTTTATAAAGGCGTTCTACATTTTTGGGTCTAAATCCTCTGTCCGAGGCGAAGGGAAGCAGGATCGGAACATGTGAGGAAGCGGATCGAAGATCGCGACAGAAGTCTCGGCGCTCCACTCCGTGCAGCAGGAGTGTGATTCCCGAAAAAATCGCCTTTATAAAGGCGGAAAACAGTGTCAGAAGGAGCTGAATGTAAAAAATACACTTCTTAAAAAATAAAATCACTTTCCCAAACTCGAGAACGGCACAATATCAAGAAATATGATATTGGAAATTGCCGGGAAATACATTAATTCAAATCCTGAAACCTATTCTCATTGGTCGGCATAAAACCCGGGCCAATCAGATCGGAGCGACAGTGAACCATTAAAAGCTATGGGGAAGAATTGACCAATCAAAATCCCAGCGGGATAATTCAAAATACAGTAAAAATGCTGAAAAGAGCTGATTGGCTGAGATAACGGGGGCTTGGGCTAGCTCACCAATCAGAATAGGAGCGACAAAGCCCATTCTAGGCTATGGGGGAAAGTTTACACCCAATCAGAATCCAGGGCGGGGATAATTCAAAATACAGTAAAAATGCTGAAAAGAGCTGATTGGCTGAGCTAGCGGGGTCTCGGCTAGCTCAGCAAATCAGAGCGCGAGCTACTTCTCCCATTATAGAAAAGCACAAACGAATCATTCTCACCAGAGGAATAAAATGCCGGTTCTTTATTCAAATCTTCATGCACCAGGATAAAACAGTAGTGGTGCTGACAGTAGCAAAACTGACGCGTTTCGGGCAAAATACTGAGCCCTTGTTTCACCAGTGTATCCGTTCAGCTTGGAGTGCTGGTTAAAAATACTTCTCCCATTATACTCTAGGAGAGATGACGCACTCAAATCTCGGCGCTCAGCGCCGCGCGCATGAAGTATAATCCACAAATTATTTTTATACAGTGTAAAACATTCTCAGATAAAGACCAGAAACACTTCTTGAAAAATAAAGCAGTTAAAAACCCAACAACGCGTTCGTCACCGAGACCGGCGCTACATGGGGAATTGCCAAAGAGAGAAATGACGGGAAAGACAGTAATTCAAATTGGTAAAGAAATTCTCATTGGTCTCCATAAAAAAGAAAATCAGAATAGGAGCTAACATGTCCCATTATATACTATGGAGGAGAATTGACCATTCAGAATAGGAGCGACAATTTTCCCATTAAAATACTATGGAGAAAAAATGGACCAATCATATTCAAAGGCGGGACAGTTCAAAATACAGTAAAAAGGCAGAAACGAGCTGATTGGTTGAAGCAGCGGGGGCCCCGTCCAGCTTAGCCAATCAGAGCGCGAGCTACTTTCCTCATAGAGTTTTTAGGGGAAAAGAAATTCTGAGCGCGCTCTGTGATTGGCAAAATTCAAAGAGCCGCCGTAATTTGGACCAATGGAGAGCGAGCGACGCTCCCATGGGTTTTTTTAATGCAATCTGAAATCAAACTGTATATGGCCGAAATCCCCATTATAGCACTACACAAGTTGTCACGATGGTATAAAAAAAGGAAATCCTAATATGTGGCTAACGAAAAAAAAATATAATTCCCTAAAATCATGTTTATTTCTTTATTTTCGTTAGCCAAGGATCAAAAAGTATGGGTTGCATTCGAAAATAAAGAAAAAAACATGATTTTAGGGAATTTAAAATTTTTTTTCGTTAGCCACATATTCGGAATTCCTTTTATATACACATCGTGACAACTTGTGTATGTTTATAATTAGTATTGAGCGATTTTCGTTTCTATCGAGATCGATCGATAGTCCCCTAGTCTGCCGCTATCGATAAGGTTTTCGGGTAGTGAGCATCGATTATCGCGATGAAACCCTTAAAGTCTATGGAGAGCAACAACACCTTCATTATACAACCCAAACAAGGCTGGAGAAGCTGAAATTAACATCCACAACAGTCAAAAAGGATACGTGCTACATCTTAGGCAACACACTTACGTTATAAAAGTCCAGAAAAAAAGACACAGACCATTTACTATCCCTGTCTTTGAAACCAAAAGCCTGACCCTTAAACCTGCATCACCCACAAATTAAAAAGTGCCAAAGGGAGTATGATTTGAAACCATCATGTTACTTGAACTGGACATTGAATATCCCTGTCCTGGAACGCAGCATGAGCCCCAAAACCTCATGGCCCCCCACATTTAAAAAGTGCCGCAAAAAAGGAGTCTTTCAACCACCAATTAGTTGAACTGGACATTGACTATACCTGTCCTGGGCCACAGCATGAGCCCCAAACCTGCATGACCCCCACATTTAAAAAGAGCCGGAAATATGAGTCTTTCAAACACCATGTTAGTTTCACTGGACATTGACTATCCCTGTCCTGGGCCACAGCATGAGCCCCCAAACCTGCATGACCCCCACATTTAAAAAGTGCCGGAAAAAGGAGATCTTTCAACCACCATTTTAGTTTCACTGGACATTGACTATACCTGTCCTGGGCCACAGCATGAGCCCCAAAAACCTGCATGACCCCCACATTTTAAAAAGTGCTGGAAAAAGAGTCTTTCAAACCACCATTTTAGTTGAACTGGACTTTGACTATCCCTGTCCTGGGCCACAGCATGAGCCCCAAACCTGCATGACCCCCACATTTAAAAAGTGCCGGAAAAAGGAGTCTTTCAACCACCAATTTAGTTTCACTGGACATTGACTATACCTGTCCTGGGCCACAGCATGAGCCCCAAACCTTCATGTACCCCCACATTTAAAAAGTGCTGGAAAAAGGAGTCTTTCAACCACCATTTTAGTTGAACTGGACATTGACTATACCTTCCGGGCCACAGCTTTGAGCCCCAAACCTGCATAAACCCCCATATTTAAAAAAGTGCCGCAAAAGGAGCCCTTTCAACCACCATTTTATTTTTCACTGGACATTGACTTATAACCTGTCCTGGCCACACATGACCCAGGGCCGGAGTTACAGTGGGTGCGGTGAAAGCCCAGGCTGGCATCCGCATCTATTAACACGCAGGTTAAAATGCCCTGATGACGCAGCAACGAAAACTGTCATGCTGAATCAGAAGTGCGGAAGTGGAAGTGTGAGAACTCCACCTTCCTCTGTACACAGTCAAAAACCGGGGTACGCTTGCCCCTCCGTTTTGAGTGTGGACCAATTGAGCTTCACTTGGAAATACTGGTGGTTAACGCTCCTGTTACACCCAGGGGCCCTTTCTCTTGCCACTCTTTTTCTCATTCTACTCCAAGTTCTGGAGTATATTCTGTCTGTTCGTGTTTCTCTGTCCGTGCTCCATACTCCATGTCCTCTGAATAACCTACATCTGGTCAAGTTTTCCTGTACCTCCCTTGTACAATTTTAGAGGATTTTTTTAACAGCTATTTTGTAAATGCAAGTTTTTTTAGTACTTTAATTCTAGAAAACACATTTTTAAAAAAGGATGGAATCCCCCCATGTCTTTGTTTCTCCTTTTTTTCATTGTATTAAATGGGTTGTCTCAATACAGGGGGGGGGTGATAGCTATGTTAAAAAATCTTGCAAAAACAAGTCATTTTGCAATATGTTTCCATTATGTTTTCGTATGATACACGGTATTTTTTGCACCTTTCAATTCACATTTGGTGAAAATAGAATTGCCGTTTTAAGATTTACGTAGATGCTGCGTCAATGAACAGTGCTGGGTGCGCAAAAGTCAAAAAACACGTAACTGTTATGTTTTGATTAATAAAACGGTATTTTTTGCACCTTTCAATTCACCTGTGGTGAATATAGAATTTCTGTTTTAAGATTTACGTAGATGCTACGTCAAAGAACAGTGCTGGGGGCGCAAAAGTCAAAAAACACGTAACTGTGATGTTTTGATATAATAAACTATATTTTTTGCACCTTTCAATTCACCTGTGGTGAATATAAATTGCTGTTTTAAGATTTACCGTAGATGCTGCGTCAATGAACAGTGCTGAGTGTGCAAAATCAAAAACCCCGTAACTGTTATGTTTTGATATAATAAACGGTATTTTTGCACCTTTCAATTCACCTGTAGTGAATATAGAATTGCTGTTTTTAAGATTTATGTAGATGCTGTGTCAATGAACATGCTGGGTTCTCAAACGTCAAAAAACACTTAACTGTTATGATTTGATATAATAATCTGTATTTTTTGCAAATTTCAATTCACCTGTGGTGAATATAATATTGCTGTTTTAAGATTTAAGTTGATGCTGCGTCAATGAAAAGTGCTGGGTGCGCAAAAGTCCCAAAAAAAAAACGTAACTGTTATGTTTTGATATAATTAACGGTATTTTTGCACCTTTCAATTCACCTGTGGTGAATATAGAATTGCTGTTTTAAGATTTACGTAGAATGCTGCGTCAATGAACAGTGATGGGGTTTCGCAAAATCAAAAAACACGGGAACTGTTATGTTTTGATATAATAAACTGTATTTTTGCCCCCTTTCAATTCACCTGTGGTGAATATAGAAAATTTCTGTTTTAAGATTTACGTAGATTTCTGCTCAATGAACATGCTGGGTGCACAAAAGTCAAAAAACACGTAACTTTATGTTTTGTATAATAAACGGTATTTTTTGCACCTTTCAATTCATCTGTGATGAATATAGAATTGCTGTTTTTAAGATTTACGTAATGCTGCGTCAATGGAAAAAGTGCTGGTTGCCGCAAAAGTCAAAAAACACGTTAACTGTTATGTTTGATATAATAAACGGTTTTTTGCACCTTTCAATTCATCTGTGGGAAAAATAAAAATTGTTTGTTTTAAGATTTACGTAGATGCTGCGTCAATGAACAGTGATGGGTGCGCAAAAGTCAAAAACACGTAACTGTTATTTTTTGATAATAATAAACGTATTTTTTGCACCTTTTAATTCACCTGGTGGTGAACATAGAATTGCTGTTTTAAGATTTACTTTAAAATTCTGCGTCAATGAACATTTCGGGGTGAGCAGAAGTCAAAAAACACGTAACTGTGATTTTTCGTACGATACACGGTATTTTTGGCAACAAACAACCTGTGCTGACTACAAGATTGCCTAGTTTGTAATTTAAGTGCAAGGTGATATATCAACAGTCACAGGTGTAATGGGTAAAATTGAACACCTATCTGAAATATATACTGATAAAAAAGGGGAAAGTTTTGCAGCTAACAAAGAGACCTGCATTTTACTAGAAATGATGTTTTATCCAATATAAGTTCAGGCGCCCAATATCCAGGAAATATTTCAATAGCAAACTGTTAATAATAAAGATATTCCACTACAATGTCTACACTAAGTCTTTGTGAACTGAAATCCATTGTCTTTATAGAAAAAAGCTTGTCTGTGTTCGCCCGCGTCCGCCCCCACCCCCCGCTCCCACCGCCGTGAATTTACCGTGGTAGATTCTGCTTTAAAATTCTCTAGCTAACTACATAAAATGTTCAAATCCCTAATCTAACTAAATTGGAAGGATCACAGCTAATAGTAGAGGTTTCTCTGTGCAGCAATAGACTAATTTCGCTGAGCTGTTGGCCACAGGCAGAACGCAGGTCCTATCCCTATGAGACGCTGAGAACACTGAGGCTGAAACAGGAAACGCTGTTCTATTAAACGAGGGTCATGTGATTTTTCCAGCCAATCGCAACCATACACACCCAGTCATGACTCGCACACACATCTCCCACCCTGCTCTATTCTGTAATCTCATTTGCTGGCCGCCAAAATTACAGGAGCACCGAAAAAGGCGCGATCTTAATAGATGATGCACAGATTTTAACCTTAATTATCGCATGATCTGGAAATTTCGATCACCATAAAAACCTTGCCGATTTCAACTTTGTCGATAAAAATCGCTCAACACTAGTCATAATGTGATTTCGGCCAAATACAGTTTGATTTCAGATTGCATTACAAAACCCATAGGAGCTTCGCTCGCTCTCCCATTGGTCCAAATTACGGCGGCTCTTTGAAATTAGTCAATCACAGAGCGCGCTCAGAATGTCTTTTCCCCATAGAACTCTATGAGAAAGTAGCTCGCGCTCTGATTGGCTAAGCTGGACGAGCCCCCGCTGCTTCAACCAATCAGCTCGTTTCTGCCTTTTACTGTATTTTAAAACTGCCCCCGCCTTTGAATATGATTGGTCCTTTTTTTCTCCATAGCTAGAAGGGGCCTTTGTCGCTCCTATTCTGATTGGGCAATTCTCCTCCATAGGATAAAAATGGACATTGTCGTTTCCTATTCTGATTGGTCAATTCTCCTCCAAGGTTTATAATGGGACATTGTCCGCTCCTATTCTGATTGCTGGTTTCTGCCACCAATGAGAATAGCTTAAACAATTTGAATTACTGTCTTCCCGGGAATTCTCTCTATGGCAATTCCCTATGTAGCGCCGGTCTCGGCGCAACGAAGCGTTGTTCGGGTTTTTAACTGCTTTATTTTTCAAAAAGTGTTTCTGGTCTTTATCTGAGAATGTTTTACACTGTATAAAAATAATTTGGTGATTAATACTTTATGCCGCGCGGCGCTGAGCGGCGAGATTTTTAGTGCGCTCATCTCTCCATAGAGTATAAAGGGAGAAGTAGCTCTGCTCTGATTGGCTGAGCTAAACCGAG
This sequence comes from Phyllomedusa bahiana, assembly GCA_025379985.1. Lineage (NCBI taxonomy): Eukaryota > Metazoa > Chordata > Amphibia > Anura > Hylidae > Phyllomedusa > Phyllomedusa bahiana. The sequence continues at coordinate 55,511 of JAODAL010023750.1, forward strand.
GGCCCCGGGATCTCAGCCAAATCAGCTCTTTTCAGCATTTTTTACTGTATTTTGAATTATCCCGCCCTGGATTCTGATTGGGGTAAAATTCCCCATAGGCTAGAATGGGACTTTGTCGCTCGTATTCATTGGTCTAAACTTCTCCATAGCCTAAATGGGACTTTGTGGCTCCTATTCTGATTGGCTGAATAGCCAAGCCCCCGTTATCTCAGCCAATCACCTGTTTTTAAACATTTTTACTGTATTTTGAATTATCCCGCCTGGATTCTGATTGGGCTAACACTTCTCCATAGGCTAGAATGGGACTTTGTCGCTCCTATTCTGATTGGCTGAGCTAGCCGAGACCCCGCTAGCTCACCCAAACAGCTCTTTTCAGCAAATTTTTACGTATTTTGAATTATCCCGCCGGGGATTTTGATTGGTCAATTCTTCCCCATAGCTTTTAATGGTTCACTGTCGCTCCGATTCTTTATTGGGGGTTTCTGGCCGACCAATGAGAATAGGTTTCAGATTTTGAATTACTGTATTTCCCGGGAATTTGCAAAAATCATATTTGTTGACATTGCGCCGTCTAAAATTTGGGAAAGTGATGTTTTTTTTTATTATGTGTATTTTTTAAAGTGCAGCTCTTCTTTTGACACTGTTTTCCGCCTTTATAAAGGCGATTTTTTTCCTATTCATACTCCTGCTGCACGGAAAACGGAGCGCCGAGACTTCTGTCGCGATCTTCGATCCGCTTCCCCGCATGTTCGGAATCCTGCTTTCACTTCGCCGCCGCCGGAGGATTTAGACCAAAAAAAAAGAGGTCTGCTTGTCGGAGCTGCCGAGCGCCGGATTTTGGCGAGCAGCGATGGTACATGCCTCGGACTATACGAGCGCGCCGCGTCCCGCCCCGAAACGCCTACACCACGCCCCACCGCGCCCACTGCCCGCCCTCTGCCCACCCCTTTATGCGGACCGCAGCCGAAAGTGCCGAACGCTGCGTCCGACAGCGGGATTCGGGCTGGGAGGCGCAGTGTACGCCAAAAACAGGCCCTAAAGCCCGTTCATACATGTTCCCCCCTAACTCTCTGTGTTAGTCATAAGGGGTTCGGGTTATCCTCCATTTTTTGTTGCTGAGTGCAGAGACATTGTCCCAAAGAAAAAAACAGATTGTATGTGCATGTTCCAGAAATTATTGTTTGCTGTTCTGAGGTTTGGAATGATAAATGTGTCCTCAAAGTATCACATGAAAAAATTTGGCTCATACACCATGGTTTCAGTGCCCAGAGTGGTTCCTGAGATCATAGATATTATTTTATTTGTATGTGTGTGTTCCAGAAATGATTGTGTGCTCTACTGGGTTTGTAAGGATAAATGTGTCCTCAAAGTGTCAAATGCTAAGATGCCAGGGTTTCCATGCCCATAAAGGTTCCTGAGGCAATGCTAATACATATCATTATTTTTACTTTATTTTAAATAACGTAAAATAGTTATTTATTAAAATTTCATTTAATTCTTTTTTGAGTCCAGATTAGAGATGGGTGAATTGATTCTAATTAAGTGGAATTCATTTAGAATTTCAGGAAAACTTCGATTCTGAACGAAGTCTAAGTTTGGCGTGTTTTTAATTGATAAAATGGCTGCGAGCACATGGCTTTTACTGGGGAAAAAGAATCTGGGGGGGAAAAAAGGGAAGCCCCTAAATACAGTACGAGTGAAGCCAATCAAGACCGGCGGGATTTGTGCGTCCCCCCCATTTTATAAGCCCCGGGCGCGCGCTGGCATTTCACTCGGGTCTCACTGTGCTTGTGGGGAACTGCTGCTGTGCGATGAATTTCATACTAAAGAGCTAACTTTATACGCTTTTTTGGGGGTCCAGCTTGTCTCAGAGACTGCTTCTCTTACGTTCAAATTTCTGTTTTGTGGGTTTTTGGAAATTGAACCCATGTGGTCCAATTCACTGCATTACTTTAATGCACTGCTCAGTTTTTGAGCACTTTGAATATAAAGGGTTTATTTTAGCCTGTTCTGTTGTATTCATTTAAAAAAACAGCGTTTTTTACAATCCAAATCCACTAATTTTTGGCTCTCTTTTCTTTTGCGCAATTTAGACCCAAAAGGGTTAAATTAAGCGTTTTTGCTGTTCTGGTACAAAAAGAAACGTGTTTTTAAACACCAAAGAAAAATTTTTCCTGTACATAATTAATCCGAAGGTTTAATTACAATTTTTCTCGTTGTGCTTCGAAAATACACGCCGTTTTTAACACACTACAGAGCGGTAATTTTTGCAGCACTTTTCTTTTCGCAATTTACATCCAAGGGTTAACAAAGTTTTTTTTTCTGCATTTGTACCGTAAAAGAAACTTTGTTTTCAACCCAAAGAAGAAATTTGGCTGTACAAAATTCATATCCGAAGGTCAATTAAAGCCTGTTTGTGCTTTTATATTCAGTAAAATACTGTTTTTAAAGGCACATAAAAGAAATTTTTTTCCTGGCCTTTTGGAGCGAAATTTATACCAAGGGTTCCCCTTGTTATGGGTTCTTTTGGATCAAAAAAAGGGTGTGTTTTTACATATACGATATCTTCATTTAAACGTGTCTGTACTTTTTAAAACAAACAGTATGTCAGCAAAGAGGTGGCGGGCTTTCAATGGAGTGGCCAGTGGCACAAACTTTTCCTGAAGCGGGCACAGGTTTCAGCAAAAGCAAGGGGGACGTCGCACAGGGGCCCCTCGGTGAGGCCCACAACTGCTGCTGTCATCTAGGGGCTGTGTGTGTTCAGCCCCCAATTTTCTTGATTGTTGACTAGGTCATCCACTTTCTCCCAATACATCTGCAACCCACTAAGAGCGGTAAACACAGACACAAACCCTTAGTTGGTATGGCCCGGAGGGGTCAGCGGGCCCCCACCGTCCTCAACCCGCCACTGCCCATCCGTTTTCCCCCAGCCAGAGATCTACTATGTGGTGGGGCTCAGCGCTACTATACAGCCAAGATGAACAATTGAGGAGGACAAACAGCGTACTTGGCACGAAGAAATGGGGGCCAAAATTTCCCCCCTTTTTTGCAGTTGGTGGGAAAGTATGTGTAAAGTGGAATTTGGGGGGTCAGTTGTGAGCGGTCACCTCTGCATACCAAAACCGTGAAGAGGACAGCATGAAGATCCAACAATATCGATATATGTAGCCACCCATTTGGGGGCCAGGTGAAGCCAGGGGTTCTCATCGTCAGGAAGGGGGGCCCGAGCTTGTGCGTCAGCAGTGGCGCTGCCAGCAACTGGGTTGTTGGCCGTGAGTCAGCAGGGAGCGCAGTGTGAGGTAGGGGCCCGGGCCACGGTAGAAAACCCGCTTTGCAGGTCCCAAAAAAGTAAGCTCACGGGGGCTCACGGGATCGGCAGTAGTATCACTCAATGGGAGCGTTGGGGGGTAAAAATCAGCTATTTGGGGGTTGTGGCAGTTCTTGCTAAGACACCGGGGGGGCTGAAAATGGGTATATGAGAAACTTGGGCAAAGTGAAGCTGGCCAGGGGCTAACGTTGGCCCCGGACCGCGTCAACACAACACGTCAATCCGGGGGCCTGGGAGAAACGTGGCACAGATGTGGTGGCCCTCCTCCCCCCCGCCCAGCAACAGCAGGCGAGGCCAAGTGGCACACATTCATTTCGCCCCTCAAGGCTCCCCCCACCTCTGCAAAGGGGGCTGTTTCTCTTTGCCAACCCCCTCCTGTCCAAAGCACTCTCAACCCCCGTTAGAAATTCGCTGGACGCTGGGCACCCAAAATGGATGTGTGGGGTGCAAAATTTCCCCATTTTTCAGTGAGAAGCTGTCCTGCCCAGCCGTAGGTGGGATCAAAGCGGTTTCAGTGGGGGGCGGGGGGGCCTCGTTACCCCAAGGAGAACCCGCTTGTCCACGGGAAAAAATGGGAACGATGGGCCTTTGTCAAAAATGAATCAGCGTGGCGGGCAAGGATTTCCACACACCAATGCCTTTGGCGGCAGAATCATCCCATGACCCTCACCCAAAAATGTGAGAAATGGTCTGGGTTCAAACACCCCTCAGCCACTATTCTGATGCCGCCCACCCACCTGAGCCACACTCTGCTGCCCGTTTTTTCCATCTGCCCACCACCCCCTTTACCAGGGCTGGTTTTTGCCCCCATTCCACAACTTTCATTGTGCCACTCTATGACCTCTTTTCTGCGCTGCTGTTGCTGTGCCCCGTGAACCCCCCACTGTGTTATTGTGCCACTCTTTGGCCTACTCCTGTTTCTGCCACCTCCAGAATGTGATTGTGCCACTGTCTGACCTCATGCTTGTAATGGATGCGACACCGACGAACGTATGCCGAAGCACCGACCGCTGAGATCCGGGTGTGGATACTCTGTAATCATCGCAGGCGACGGGGGAACCTGGGTGAGGGGCCGAGGGCAGGACAGGAATACAGGCGGGGGGTAACGGGAACTAGGAAAACATAGCGGGGGGAGTTAAACATACACAGGAACAAGCGGGATAACAGGAAAGGCAGGTACTGGACAGGTGACACGGAAGGATACAGCAGGTAAGGAACGGGTGCCAAGGCAGGCACAGGACAGTGCAAGACTCAGCATACAACAGGAGACAGAAGATGGTCGGGAGCTAAATGACAAAAAAACTGACCACATTCCAGGGTTAAGTCCAGAGACACTGGCGGAGCTAAGAGGGAACAGCAAACACAGCAGACCTGAAAGGCTGACCCAGGGGAAAGGGAAAAAACTTCCCTTATAGCCCAAAGGGCCCGAGGGAAGAGGAAGATCACCCGACAGGGAACTAAAAAAAAGGCAGGAACTCCCCGAACCCCCTAGGGCAGAGTGCACAACAGGACCTCAGGAAGCCCAAAAAAGTCCAGGGAAAGGGCAGGCAAGTACAGGAAGGCACACAAGCTGACGATCCATGGCAGGGGACCGCGACGTTAACCGTGACAATGCTGCTGCTGCTGCTATGGCAGCTGCCGTGCCATCCACACTGTGTCATTGTGCCACTCTTTGGCCTACTCCTGTTTTTGCCAGCTCCAGAATTTGATTGTGCCACTGTCTGACCTGATGCTGCTGCTGTGGCTGCTGCGGCCACCTCCACACTGTGTCATTGTGCCACTCTGTGATCTACTCCTGTTTTTGCCACCTCCAGAATTTGATTGTGCCACTGTCTGACCTCATGCTGCTGCTGTGGCTGCTGCCGTACACTCCACACTGTGTTATCGTGCCACTCTGTGGCCTACTCATATTTTTGCCACCTCCAGAATGTCATTGTGCCACTGTCTGACCTCATGCTGCTGCTGTTGCTCCTGCCGTGACCTCCACACTGTGTCATTGTGCCACTCTCTGACCTCATGCTGCTGCTGTTGCTCCTGCCGTGACCTCCACACTGTGTTATTGTGCTACTCTGTGGCCTACTTGAACACAGACAAGCTCTATCTATAAAGAACACTGGATAAAGTTCACCAAGATTTAGTGTAGACATTGTAGTGGAATATCTTTATTATTAACAGTTTGCTATTGAAATATTTCCTGGATATTGGGCAGCCCGAACTTATATTTGGATTTCACAACATTTTTAGTTTAACTGCAGATCTCTTTGTTAGGTGCAAAACTCCATTTTATTGTCAGGGATACATTTCAGATAGGTGTTCATTTTCAATTTTACCCATTCCACCTGTGTTGATATATCCATCTTGCAGTTAAATTACAATCCAGCAATCTTGTAGTCAGCACAGGTTGTTGTTGCCAAAAATACCGTGTATCATACAAAAACATAACAGATAACGTGTTTTTTGACTTTTGCGCACCCAGCTTTGTTCATTGACGCAGCATCCACGTAAATCTTAAAACAGAATTCTATAGTCACCACAGGTGAATTGAAAGGTGCAAAGAATACCGTGTATTATACAAAACATAACAGATACGTGTTTTTTGACTTTTGCGCACCCGCTTTGTTCATTGACGCAGCTTCCACGTAAATCTTAAAACATCAATTCTATAGTCACCACAGGTGAATTGAAAGGTGCAAAAAATACCGTGTATTATACAAAAACATAACAGATACGTGTTTTTTGACTTTTGCGCACCCAGCACTGTTCATTGATGCAGCATCCACGTAAATCTTAAACCAGCAATTCTATAGTCACCACAGGTGAATTAAAAGGTGCAAAAAATACTGTGTATTATAACCCAAAACATAACAGATACGTGTTTTTTTGCACTTTTGCCCAGTCCAGATTTGTTGATAGACACCTGCAGTTTAAATTTGAATCCAGCAATTTTGTTTTTGATTAGAGGGATTTTAAAATAGCTGTGATTTGCCGTTTTTAATAAGAGACTTTCCAAAACTATCCCTACTTCTCAAATTTTTATGTTTCTGAACATGGAGCAAATGCAGGGGGTAAGCGAGCAAAGGGGGGGTAGACAGGAGGAAGGTCGGAAAGGTGTCCTTCCAGTGCTGGCGAAAACACCTGCCAGCGGGTCGTAGTTTGCAGGGGCCCTAGGCCTTTTGGGGG